>OX578139.1:73213183-73228183 GCA_951213105.1 Amaurobius ferox
ATAATTGCCAACATCCTTCATTGTCGTAAGTGCACTAAATAATGTTGTAGCCATGTTTATAATTAAATATATATAACTTTAATAGTTTTAATGCTTCAATAGCTCAGTCCCAGGCCCCTTTATAACGTTTCTGCCAGAACCCAAATAGAGAGAAACTGAAAATCGACTCTGTCAATTAATTCTTTACCTCTAGGAAAAAAACAGTTTTCAATTCAGAAGTGCATAATAAATTGAATAATTTAATAACCATACCGAAATTTAAGAAAAGACTCTTGCAAAAATTTAACTCTATGGGTACATGAATGCAAAACTCCGAGGTCTTGCTATTGCTAGTCTGTCCAGGACGCGAACTCGCGGCTCAAAAACTCTTTATTTGACTTTGACATTACTTCCTAAACTAAATTTTAAATAGAAAAACGGTTTATATCAGTATGTTTCTCTTCAAATATACTAAACTTTATATTTTTGTATGCTATATATTTGCGGAAAGTGACAGTGAAACTCTGTGGACGCGAAACAGCGGCGGCGGCGTAAGTTACTTTCTTTAAAAGCAGAGATATGTCATTATCAGTAGAGGAGTTACACGTAATTTCTATGAAAAATTGACCAATTTATTCATCACCTAAGATCATCACCTAATAATTTTCACTAGCTATTCTCGGACTACTGATTTTGTTCTACCTACAGTTGAAAATTTGCCCAAATCATTCATCACCTAAAAATTTTCACTAGCTATTCTCGGACTACTGATTTTGTTTTACCTACAGTTGAAAAATTGCCCAATTTATTCATCACCTAAGATCATCACCTAAAATTTTTCACTAGCTATTCTCGGACTACTGATGTTGTTTTACCTACAGTGAGACCGACATCTAATTAGAAAATTAAGTGATTAAGATAAATCATTTATGCGAATAGTATAGACGAATAAAGCTATTAAGAGGAAAGAGTTAAGTGATTAGGAGGGAAAAAACCAAATTATTAGGAATAAATTATTATGCGATTAGATTACAGAATAAGGGGTTTGGAATGAAAAAATTAAAGTGATGATTTTAAATAATTAAGTAGTTAAGATAAGGAATTGAGCGTTTAGTATTAAATAATAAGTGATTAAGATGAAATAAATGATTAAGATTAAATAATTAAACGATTAGGCCAATACAATTAACCGATTGGGATGAAAGTATTAAGTGATTAAGATAAAAAAAATCGATTTGGATGACATAAATGAACAAGTAGTTGATTTCAATTGAAGTAACTATTAAATCAAACAGCTGTTACAAAACTCGTTATATTTCCAATAAAACCGAATTCTAAAAGACTGATATTTTTATGGTTTTCTCATATAACTCAAAATGTTATTTTGTAGAGAATGATGTGCACTGGTAACATATATTTAATTAAAAGTAATATCATGCAAAGTTTTTATAGGACGAAATCAGGATTTTCGTTTCTGTTAACAAAAGGTAATGTTTTCCGTTCTGTGAAACAACATGACACTTTACATAAAACACCGAAATACGCGAAAGACATTTTGACAAGAGTTTTAAGATTTTTTTACGCTTCTGCAATATGGACTGAAAGGTTTGAAGATAGCTCTTGAGTTCTTGAAACAAAATTCCCACGGGTAAAGATTCGAAGAAAAGAACTTTTTAGGAACAAAATATATTTTCCTTCCAGACGTTTCTGCTATATCTCCAAGGCAGATGATACTTCTGTCAAGATACAATGATGATTTAGAAGCTTTCTTTGCTCTTATAGCTGTTTTCAACAATCTTGTCAAACTAAGGATTCCGTATAAACAATGCTTCAAGATCGCTGTCCACTTAGCTTATTGTAGTATCTCTTGTTTAAAATTTTTAAGTATATAAAGCATTATAGGGAACAAAAATCAAACAAATTCATTTTTGTAAATTTGCTCTAAGCAGTCGCTGAGCTGTATTTGAATGAGTAAAAGTATTCTGAGGATATATGTTTAAATTCGCCTAATAAAAACACTCACAACTACTTTACAATAAATTCCATTTGAAAAACTATTTGTATTCGTGAGGCCAGAAAAAAATCTCACACTAAGTGATGTGTTATTAGTGAGACAGCTTTATGCCAGTAAATTTATTGTGTCTGAAACGCCAAACAATACCCCAGTCTCAATGACGCCTGTGTTTACAACACGTGAACTCAAAGGTCAGAGAAACTCATAAATTTAGGGACCTCGAAACAGAGGGGGTCGAACAAACTCTTAAAATAATGTAAAGAACGACATTGGATAAAAGACTAGCCAATTCAGATGAAGCTTGTAGCGTTACCCCCAAGGCCGCAAATGAGAGCAAAGTGAGAGTGACAGACTGGAGCAGAAGAGAGCCACAACCTGTGATAAGAACAAGAACGATAGACTTGGAAACAAATGTAATAGATTAACAGCTCGAAATCAAGGAGCCCGAAACTTAAATAGATGTGTCGACTACGAGAATTACACAAGTACGAGTGTCGCCTTCCCGGTCGTCCAATTTGTTACTCAAGTCCTCTGGATGAGTCGGACGGCCTGGGGTTTCCACAAGTACGAGTGTCGAGCCAGCAGTCCAATATGATCGTTGAATTACGTGTGGTGAATAAGTACTTCAAGTCTATTACAGTAATATGATCGGCGAAGTACCTGGTGGTGACAAAGTACAAGACAGATTTGAAGGTATGTGTTCCTCAAATATTGACAGGATATCAAGATACTTTAGGGATTTTAATACTGGTCTCACATGCTATCTTCCTTAATAATTAATAAGCAGAGTTATTATTGTAATTGAGTATTTAAGTATGTTATGTGTTAATAAATGTTTTATTGTCAAAGTTAAAATGGTGCAGTCAGTTTAGTATTATAATAATTAATTATTCTTTTACAGAACTCGCGCGGAAGATAATTGGAGGGTTTTATATAGCGGCCAAACAAAGCAATGTACATTAATAAATAAGTCCACTAATACGAGCAATTCACGACCATGTCAAAATGCGCTTTGTATTTAAATAATAAATATTTTCTTTTCAGTTACCACAATATTATTTTTACATCCTTATACCAATGTACAAAAAGTTATTGTTTTCTAAAAATTTGGATTTCAAAATTTGAATTGAAAGGTACGTTTAACACCTGCTAAATAAATTTCGAAAACTTTTCGTAAGGATGCTTATCTGTGTAGGTATGTATCCGTAGATCTGTGTAGGTGTGTATCCGTATATCTGTGTATGTGTGTATCTGTGTATATACTCAATACAACTCATTCTACATATTTTGCTGTTTACATTTTACATAAGTGAAAAATAGGCTTCGTTGTAGAAATAATCAAATTTGGATGATCATTTAAACTCAAATATATTGTCATTGCGTTGTTTCAGTATGTAGATGCACAGAATTTAAGCAAAAATAAAGTGGTTTTAGGACGGATGCAACACTCAATATGAATTAAAAAGAACTTTAAAAATCACGATTTTGAGACGAGATGGATGCTATATTTCATTTTGAAGTGGGTCACGTGATTTTTTCATATCATGGTCACATGATCGCTTCATATAAGAGGTGTAATTATTATTTTAATTTTTATTTAAAAAACTACTGAATATATTTCGCTGAATTTTTTTTTTATATATTTTATGGAACAATTCAAATATTACCTAAAAATGTCGAAGCAATTTGTGAATTTTAAATCCGCTTAAAAAATGTTTGAAAAATTAGGTCCCATAGGGTTCAATGTATTTCATTTTTTCAACCCGGGTTCAATCCAAAACTAATTGGGTGATATTATTCATTTATATTCCCATAGGTCCTACAGACCGTCTGAACAACATACTAAAATTTCATTTTGATTAAGTCATTTTTACGGCAGTTATCGTGCTAACGGACAGACAGAGAGACAGACAGACAGAATGAATGAACAAAGTCATAAACACTTTTCAACTTTGTTATAAGGTGTTAAAAATGAGTCTATAAATGATTTTTAGGAGACATTTTAGAAAACAATTTTGAATCAAAGCATGCATAAATATGCTGATTGCAATACAAATGAAAGTTAAGTGAAGGCAGACGTACCAGATATTTTTGATTACTTTAATTGTCTTGTAAGATAGGGATATTATACTATGAACATTTCAATATTATAACTATCGTCTGCTGAACTGTAAATCACACTTTAATTCCCTAGATAAAGCGAAATGTTATTTTACTGTTGAAAGTACTTGCTTTTATCTTAACTGCCCATCTAGCATTAAGTGTTGTATATCTTGTAAGCAAGGTACTATAGTTAAACTAAGTGTGAACTTGGATTTGTGAAGAAGATTCTTGGAAGGTATATTTGTGCCTGCAGAGCGTAATATTTTTTTTAAATAAATTTAATGCCTGGTGCTTGGTATTGCTGAATTTAGCGATTTCTGTAAAGGTTCACAAAATTGTGTCAAATAGCAAGTTTTGTTGCTGCTATTACAAGTAATTGAATATTCCATTTTGACGAGCATGAAAACCATCCATGAAAGGCATGAAAACAGTCCATGTATCTGTTATCTACAACGAGACTGCAATCCTAACTTTGGAAATGCTTCCAATAGGTGGTTTCCGTACTTTTGATTTATAGAATCTTATAAGATATTTTAAATTTGTCGCAAACTGTCGTAAAATTGAACCATAAAAATACTTTGCCAGAGAAATTTTTTCTAATTAGTCCGGTATTTAAATCGGGAAATTTACTTTCAGATATTGGTTATTTCCTTCGGTTTTTTTAGACGATCCTTAATTTTGTCTTCTTGTCGAAACCACATTTTACTGCATTTTCTGCTAATTATTCAAAATTGTCCAATTTGATTTTGCATTTTAAGATGGTTATTCATTACATTGTTTGCTTAACGCATAACATACGAAAAACTCTTAATTAAGATTTCAACAGAAATATATATTTAAGGAATTTATTTTAAATATTTCTTCACAAACATAAATAATTTGCAGTCGAATATATTTTCCCTTCTTTCAAAATCTTTTTTCTCAGCATTTATCCTAAATATTTTGAATTAATATAAGAAAAGAGCTAATTTCTGTTTGACTGTTAGGCGGTACATTTGGTATGGCATATGTGCAACATCGCGATATATTTGTCATGGTATATGCAACGCGGCGATTATTCATGTTCATGAAGAGTACGGGCACGTCAAATATGTGGGTCCGTAGGTCCATCTGAAAAGTTGGTTGTAGGGGAAGAAAGGTACGGCACATGTGACTGCCGACGATACTGGGTTCCCCTTTGGGTGAAACTTCTCGGTCATACAAACAGATACCTTACACCTTCAGGTAGGTCGGACGGTCTTTGTCACAGAAAAAGAAGAACTTGGCGATTTGGGGAAATATCCAGTGAACAAGAATTCAAAACCTATGAAAATGAAATGTGCTTTCCTTAATAATCTCTGTCGCTTTGTGAGAATGATTAATTTGTTGATTCATACTATAGCGTGCTTCACTACTTGTTGGACAGGATCGTTTACCTAGAGGGTCGTAAAATAATTTTATTTTGGTAGGGGTCGTGTAATAAGCACATTTCGTTAGCGAGGCGTATCGTCATCAATAATATTTTAAATAATAATATTTTGTGCGTGGTTTGTATGTGACCAGAGGTTTTTGATATTTATATATATATATATATATATATATATATATATATATATACAGAATTTTATGAAATCGATTAAAATTTTCAAGGGAATTACATTTTAAGAAATACAAAATTTAAATTTTCATACGGCTTCCCGTACAAAAACATTTCCAATGAGTAAAATGTGCCCCATACACTAATAAGGTGATGTACAAAATCTCAGTGCTTTATCATAAAAAGTTCCAGAGATATGGAAAGACAAAAATTCTGATTTAAACCACTTTTCGATGCATCGACATGGGTTCTCAGAGGGGAAAGTTCATATCTGCAGATAGCGTTTCAGAGGTCATACACAAATTACGAATGAAAACAATGATTACATAAATAAATAATAATTTTGCTATTTATTGGTACAAAAATATCTACACTGTGTAGAAAAAATAACATTACACAAGAATTACAAATTTTGTTCAAAATGTTTTCCATCCATGCCAATACAGAACTTCATTCGCCTAATAACACTTGATCAAGTTCTTGTTCAGTGATGTCACGACAACCATCTTGAATGCGTTCTTGCAACTCTGTTTTATTTAAGGGAGGTAACAGATAAACAGTTGTGCGCAAACAACCCCACGAATAAAAATTCATAGGTGTCAAATCAGGCGATCTAGGGGGAAATTCGACTGGCCCATGCAAGCCAATCCACTTGTCTGAAAACTCGTTATTTAACCAGTGTTTCACAATATGATAGTATGGTGAGCTGGAGATCCGTCCTGTTGAAACTATACATGTGGAAGTACTGTTAGGAGCAGTTCATCCATAAAGTCAGGAATAACCTCATTCAGAATCTCATTATCATATATGTCACCCGACAACGAACCATCATACAGTATGAGTCCAAGCAAACGGTTTCTGAAAATACTACACCATATATTCACAGAAAATTGCTTCTGATAATGGATATCATGTACCACGAATGGATTTGTGTCAGACCAGAAGTGCTGATTTTGAGGATTTATGCATCCATCTTGTCTAAAACAGAATTCTTAAGTCCAAATTACGTTTATCAGGAAAGAGGGAGGGATTAGCATATTCCTGATTTAATAGATACCATTTACAAAAATCTAGACGGCGTTGATAATCTGTTGGCTCCTGTCCTTGAACACCATGAATGTTAAACGGATGCCACTTATTCAGTCTCAGTATTCTCCACACTGTGGGACGTGGTACGTTCATTTCTGAAGCAGCGGTACGAACACTTCTATGTGGATGACTGCAAAAGTAAGCCAAAATATCAATTTCTACATCAGGTGAGTGAAGTCTAGGTCTACCTAGTTCACCTACACGATGTACGCTTCCTCTCTCACGCACACGTTGCACCAATCGGGAAATAAATCTCCCAGAAGGAAGTCGATAATTACGAAAAGTAAATTAATATTCCCGTGCAGTTTCGTTAGCATTACGATTGCATAAACTGTTCAGCATAAGCATTTCAAATAGTTCTTCGTTGCTGTATCCCGACATACTGTCGGTACAGGCTGACTGCACTCTCAAAATGTAACAGAAATGTGAAGTACTTAAGGACAGCTCAGACGTAA
The DNA here is from genome assembly GCA_951213105.1 of Amaurobius ferox. NCBI lineage: Eukaryota > Metazoa > Arthropoda > Arachnida > Araneae > Amaurobiidae > Amaurobius > Amaurobius ferox. The sequence goes on from OX578139.1 coordinate 73,220,400, forward strand.
GCTGGTGAGGCGATTGATCAATGCGTAGCGATCTTGCGTAAGCGAGGCGATTGATCAATGGCAGAGCAAAAACAACTTTCTCATGTGATGATGCATCTGTTGCGATTGTGTGACGCACCGATCAGAGGCAGAGATTTGCATATGCATACTTCCTAAGCTGTTTTGATGTCATTTTGATTGTGCCAATTCCAAGTTTTATTCGGTAATTAACCATGTAAAATTTTAAGATATTTTTCAGGAAGCATATTTTTGGAAAATTGTAAATAAATCTAACGATAAGAGACAGATATCATTTGTCTATGATGCATTTCTGCGTTGCGTCATTTGCACTGTTGCTGTAAGCATTCACATTTTGATTTGTAATTAATCCCTCACCAACTTTGTTTAAGCATATCTCTGGGACTTTATATGACAAAATGCTGAAATTTTGTACATCACCGTGTTAGTGCATGGGGCACATTTTACTCATTGGAAATGTTTTTGTACGGGGACCGTATAAATTATCGATTTCATAAAATTCTGTACCGTTTTTACGAAACTTTGTAATTTATTTTATATGTCTAAGATCAATATTTAAGGAATAAAAACCGATGTCAATGTTTTTGAGACACCCTGTATTTATATATATAAATTAGCTTGAAAATATGCTCCCCCATTACACCCATTTAACATGTGGAAATTTATATTTTAAGAATTATTAAAAATCATATTTGTATAATAAAATTGTTTAAATTTATATAGGCTATTGATAATATAAAAAAAATCTACTTTATTGATTTATAAAAATCCTTGTTTATTACTTATGTTGTTAAAACCTCTAATATTTATGGTATTTTCTGTAAAAAATTCTATATGCAATTTCTGTTAGACTATTTTAAGAATAATAGTCTATTTAAGCTTCATTCACGCTCTATAATTAGTATCAAACAAAAATTTATCAATTTTGTATAGTGATTTAAATATTAATTATACATTTTTGAAATTTCTATATGATTATTCCTAAATTTCATAAAAATCTTATTAAATTTAGAACTGTAACTAGTGGTAATAATACATATTCTACTACTGCTAGCAAATTACTACTTAATACTTTATATGTACTAAATGATAGTATACGTTATTCTAGTAATATATACTTTATTCTAAATAACAGTAAAGAATTAAAATATAAATTAACATATCTTGGTAAAATTATAAGTTTTTAAACTTTTGACTTTGAAAGTATTTTTAATAAAATTAATATCACTGATCTTTATGATGTAATTTTAGCTTTTTTTAATGCTTTTATTACTAATAATTCTAATTAAATTAAAAAAAATTCCTAAACTTTTCCACTTTGTATTATTCAATAATTACATTTTTCAAGAAAAGAAATTATACAAGGTAAGAAAGTTTCTGGAGTTCCACAAGGTGTCAGTAGTAGCAGTATGTTAGCTAATTTATATCTTTAGAATCATGAAATACTTTTATTTCAACAAATTATAAAATTTACAGATATGTCGATGATATGATTTGTTTAGTATTTATTTACTGACAACTATGCCGTAAATATAGATTTCTATTGGTATAAATTGGAATTAATTCCTAATGAAGACTCTATTAGTAATAGTGTTCATTTTTTCGATTTAAATCTAATTATTGAACCAAGTAATAGGATAGTTACTAATTGATATGATAAAACAGAATACTTTCATTTTAATATTAATAAAATATTACTATTTAATTTCTGTAACTCTATTAACTCCTGTAACTCTCTAAATTGTTTAGAAATATTATAATTAAACAAATTTTCGGAATTCATAGATTTTCTAATAAAAAATATGGTTCTTTGCACATTAATAACCTAAAAAATACCAATATATCATATACATATCGAGTATATTTTGTAAATGGTATAGTTAATAAGTTTAAATTATCTGAAGATGCTTAAATTTCATCTTTAGTATTTTATATTAGCCAATTGTCAATATTCTTGTAATAGCATTATAATGTATTTACATCCTTTTAGATCCATATGCTTCCATGCCTTCATTATTCTTCACGCCCCTTTATTACGTAGCTTTTGAATGTGAAATTATAACATTTTATACTTATTTGCTATACTGTTATTTATATCTCACGATTGGCAACAGTTAATTTCCACTTTTATCTACTGCGAATGACAACAACAGGCTCGTTCTTTATAGCTTTACGATAGGACTTGTGCAGATTTTTCTCAGGTATATTATTTTTATATTCCTATTTTATTTTTCAGTCATTTACATTTTCCCTCAAGTAGACGGAGTTTGTAGATATTATCAATCTCCGTCTTCAGAAACAAGCTTTGTTTATTCGTTTTGAATAGATACTTTGACCTGAAGACGACTCTGTTCAAAATGAAATCATTTTTAGTTCTAGTGCTTTTCCAGATGTTTGACTTTAATGTTTGGTTATTCTCGGATTTTCAATATTCGAAATATTACCATTGATATATGTTGATTATTTTTAGTTTGATGACTTGATATATATATATATATATATATATATATATATATATATATATATGAAATTCCAATGACAGATTAGAGGTAAGTTGTAACTTATATAACCATAACTTAAAATATAAGATAACTATGTAAAAAGATGTAAAAAATAGAGGTTCATACATCAAGAGGAAAATAAAATGCATAATTCGAATATTGAAAAACAGAAAATAACCAAGCATTAAAGCCAAACACGTTAAAAAACACTAGGCTTATAAAGAGTTTCATTTAGAACAGATTCGTCTTTAGGTCCAAGTATTTATTCAAAATGAATAAAAAATGCTTGTATCTGACGACAGAGATAGATAATGTCTATAAACATCGTCTACTTCTTTCTACAAGCTAAAAGATTGAAAAGTAAAATAGGAATATAAAAATATTGTACCTGAGAAAATTCTGCACATGTCCTATCATAAAGCAATAAATAACGATACTACTGTTGCCATTCGCGGCAGATAAAAGTGGAGATCAGGTGTTGCCAATCGTGAGACATAAATACCAGTATTACAAATAAGATGTTATATATTCACCTGTAAAAGCTAAGTAATAAAGGAGCGTGAAATGAAATGTAAGCAAGGAAGAAAATGTTTAAAAGAATGTAAATACATTGCAATACTAATACATAGGTAATACTAATACACTGTAATGCTAATACATTGTAGTGCTAATATATAATATAATACATAGGAATCAGTGTCATGAATATTTTTAACTTTAAGAATTCTTATTTAAACCATGCTAATTACATATCTACTAGTATTTTTCATTTGTTATATATACATAAATTTTTATAGCGATATATGCAGTCGTTTATGAGCCATTTCATTCACACTTCATAGACTATTAACTCATATAAAGGCAGCCAGCATTCTCAGAGTTTTCAGGATGTCTGTAAAAGGATATATTCATCAAATCTTAAATATTTACATTTGTTTAGATATTATATCTAAACAAATAGGGTATATTTTGTTATTTTGTCACTCAATTTCAGCAATAATCCAGTAAAATAATCTTTAATATATCTTATTTATATATATATATATATATATATATGTGTGTGTGTGTGTATGTGTGTGCATGTGTATATATATATATACAGGGTGATTCAAAAGTTCGGAGCAAAAGTAAAACGCTATGAAAATATCTAAGGGTCGGAGAGACATGCGGTTTGCAGAATAATATTTACCGTGGTGGGGTATTTTGTATGGCATGAAATACAATAGTTCAAAATCTCGACACTAGGGGAGCGCTACTGCGAAGAAAACAATGCGAGGTAATAATTGTGAAATGAGATATTTTATTCCAGAATGATTTACAGCTGCAAGTTCTCAATGTGTCCACCACCACATCCCAGTACTGAGTGTAGCCGCGGTATAACGGCTGATACAGCATGAAACAGCATATCAACGGGGATGGCTGCTACCTCCTGCCGTAAGGCTTCTTTCAGTGTAGGTAAGGACTGGGGATTTCCTCTATAGACCCGTGATTTTAGGTAACCCCACAACCAGAAACCACAGGGCGTGCGATCTATGGACCTCGCAGGCCATCATGTCTGCTCAGTGGGCGATCGGGGCCAAACGCTGACCGTAGCAACTCCATCACTTGACGTGCCGTGTGGGGTGGTATTCAAAAATGTATTCGTCTGATCCTAATTGTGCGTTGCGTGAGCGATATGCATAAGTCACCTCCATGGCTTTATCTGCAACAGCGCCCCCTAGAGTCGAGATTGAGAACTAATTGTTTTTCATGCCATACAAAATCCCCCACCACGGTGAATAGTAATCTGCAAACCGCATGTCTCTCCGACCCATAGATATTTTTATCTCGTTTTACTTTTGCTATTAACTTTTGAATCACCCTGTATATATACATGTACATATATAATATATATATATATATATATATATATATATATATATATATATATATATATATATAACATAAGATGGAAATTGTAAGTTATTAAAGATATTGAAGTGTTATAGCATTTATGCGCAAAGCAGCTACAAATACTATACACGATATAAATATAGAAAGTATAAAAAGAAGGAAGGCTTAGCGAGAAGCTTACTTAATGGCGGTAAGGGGTTGTGACCTTACACCCCAGTTGTCAACATGCATGTCATAATATACCTATCAACGGTCTGATAAATTGGAATTCCAATCTTCACTTGAATATATTTAGGAATGTATTCTTGGGGGGATTGGCTAAAATACAGAGAATTATCAACAATGAAGACATCCGTATTGATTTTGATAGGACATTTCTACAACAAGCATATCTAGAGCAATACCCCATTCCTTTTATGCTATATTATATTGGTAATTTCTAAGGTAATAATAATGCATATTGTTCAAAGTTAAAATCAATTTTATATCAATTTAGTAGATGAAGGTTCGCATACTATGAATAACAGGACCGCAGAACGATAACACGCAGATATATACAGGTCATTGTAGTCTGAAGGACTAGTTTGCCATCCAGTAATGGTCTTCATCTTATCATTGGACTTAACTTTTTCAACGGTCTTGTGATAATTGTTATTGTCACTCCGGAGTCTGGCTTCAGCCAGGGCTGGCGTCCAGGAGTGCAATGCCGCGGCATTTATGACATGCATGTTGATAACTGGGGTGCAAGGTCACAACCCCTTACCGCCATTAAGTAAGCTTCTCGCCATTAAGTAAGGTCACAACCCCTTACCGCCATTAAGTAAGCCTTCCTTCTTTTTTCAAATTTTAAATTATTTTTATACTTTTTATATATACATATATACATATATATATATATATATATATATGTATATATATATATATATATATATATATATATATATATATATATATATATATATATATATATATATATATATATATATATATATGTATATGAAAATCAAAAGAAAGATGGTTGAATTCAGAAGTAAATAATAAATATAAATGTACAATTAAAAGATGTAATAGAAGTCAGTATGTAGAAAACAGAATATAAAACACAATATAATACAGAATATACAGAGTTTATTCTCTTTTTAATTTTAATTTTAATTTGTTTATTATTATTATTATTATCGCTAACGCATTTCTATAGTTTAACTACGAGCCCATCTATGTCTTAATATGGCCCTCTTTGGATATTGTTTTTATTTATCTAACCCTTTCATTCCTTCTATTGATTGATTATGGTATGTCTTCACATTTCGCATTTTGGAGTATTTTGGTTTGAGTTCTCTCATCGCTTTTATGATTTTTTCTGCGGGTTATTGCTCTTTTTGGTAGATTTCACACTCGATTCTTCACTCGTTATATATGTGTATAGTGCTGACATCTCTCGGCAGGCATTAGAGTTTATTGTGTTTTTTGTGTTATTTATTTCTGTATCTTTTAGTTAACCCGGACGTCAATATCTTTTATTGCTTATTTTTACATTTTAATCTAGACATGTATTTCCACTATATGTGGCCCTCTTTTGCCCGCAGTTGTAGAGATTCAGTCAGACACATACGTATTAACGGTTTTGTATATCTTCCATTCCGGACCAATATGATTATTTGTCCACACTTCGCTCTTTTATGAATATTTCGTATGAAAATCTCTCTTTTCTACTATGCTTGTTTTGTTACTCTACAAAATTTCGATTCAATTCTTATGGTATTAGTTAAAATTTGAAATTCGTACCTGACAAAATAGTTTTTGAAGGAGTTTATATTGGGAATTTTAATTAGAATTCGTGATGTAAATTTTCTTCATTACCTAGTGTCCGGTCTATTATTATTATGAATTGGGATAATTATAGATCGACAAACATTGACCAATTAAGCGTTATAGACGATTTGGAAGAATACCATACCTTCTCTCAATCCAAAACATATTCCTTCAATAGATGCAACAATCTTAGGTGCAAAACTTGTCCTTTTGCTGACCCATTACAAATTAATAATAATTCCACTTCACAAAAATTCTGCAAAGTTTTTAATTGCATATACAAAATTAATTGTACTATTTGTAACTTATCTTATATTGGCCAAACCAGCAACCCTTTACATCTTAGAATGAATGTACACAGGGATCATATTAAAAAATTTGACCATAAAGTCTTTAATGATCTCCCTACTAAAAATCAATTTGAATATCAGCACTTTGCTACACACGGATTTAAAAATGTATCCCTTCATATTTTAGATATTAAAATTTCACTCACGGATAGATTAGTATTTGAAAATTATTACATTAAAAAATATAAAACTCTCTTCCCCTTTGGCTTAAATCAAATTTATAATAATAATAATGTTGTTAACAATAGTTTTGAATACAATTCTCATAAATCTTCAGTATATAAACATCTTTTTCATTATTCAAAGTCATCAACTCCTAGTAAAAAGCGATATAAGCGTGGCAAAGGAAAAAGTAACTTAAGTAAAACTATTGATTACAAAGCAGACATTTTGAAATTACAATATAATTATTCTCAAACTTTCAATTTTCTACCTGTTAGAACATGGTTATATAAAGTCAGAAAAAACAAATTAAGTATTGTTTATACTAATTTTTTAAAATTAAAATTAACTCATGAGCATTTTAAACATTTATTTTTTGATTTGCTTCTCTCTCGTACAAATTTCTTAAATTACCACCTACTCCATACACCAAATCCACATACTAAAATTGCTTACTGTGTTATTTCTTTTAAACACCCTATTCTTAATTCTCTTAACTTCAATAATTTATTTGCAAAACATCAGCACTTGTTACCAGTAAATGATATCAAAATACAAAAATCATTTAAATATAATTTACCAATTGGTAGAACAATTTATAATTACAATGAAGTTTCCAGGACATTAAACTCCGATGATCTTACATCATGTGTATGCAGCAATCAAAATCTTGCCCCTTTTGTCAACTCCACTCATGGTCACATTATTACTGGGGATCTCAGTATAGTTCAGGATGATATACTTAGGGATATTATGAATAAAGGGTCTAAATTTCGCATTCCATTCTGCCATCACCCTAAACAACTTCTTCAGTCTCTATCATTTGATTTTGATAAATTCATATATCAACTTGCTTGTTCACATTCTATTCCTATTGAAGCATTCAATCTATGGAAGTATACTACCTTATATCTACTTAAAAATTTTATTATAAACATTAAATTAACGAAGCCTAGGTATCATTATAAACAACTCCTTTCTGCTATCAAAGAACTACAACAACATTTTGTCATAACTTATGTAGATAAAGCTTCTAATAATTATGCCA
>OX578139.1:73843183-73928183 GCA_951213105.1 Amaurobius ferox
TCCAAATTTGATTACTGTCCTTGTCTGGACAGAAAGTCTGCAGACCACCTACATCTGGAATGCGAGTACGGAAGATCGTCTGCAGCTGTGATGGATAAATTGATTTTTGACGAAATGGCGGAAGATGGGGGGAAAAGAGGTGTTACAGCCTATGGTGGAGGAATATCTGCCAAAATCCAGGAAATATAACATAATGCCAAGACAAAAAATGATAAGCAAGTAAAAACAAAAATGTTTGCTGATACTTAATACAGTTGAAATATACAAATAGCTCCCATGTATAAACACTTATATGCAGAACTGTTTCAATCGACGAACAACGATATATATAATACTGATTCCAAAAAATAGATTATTACATATACAAGCCGCCACGCAAAAGAAATCAAAGGTATATGCAAGTATGTTAAATATACGTATTATACACAAGACTACATATACTGGAATACTACAAATTGATAGCAAATATATATATATATATATATATATATATATATATATATATACATGGCCCACTCAATAAGTATCCGGCCTAACACAGAAAAACAATTTTTTTTTATAAATTCGACTTTATTCATCAACATACTCTCCTTCAAGAGTGATACATTCATTACAACGCTCCACTAACTTTTCGATGCCTTTTCTGTAGAACGATTCGTCTTTGTTCTCAAAATAGGCCTCAGTTTCGGCAATCACTTCTTCATTTGAGCTAAATTTCTTTCCCTGGGGCATCTTTTTGATGTCTGCAAAAAGCCAGTAGTCGCTGGGAGCCAGATCTGGAGAGTACGGTGGGTGAGGAAGGAATTCGAAGCGTAATTCATATAATTTAACCATCGTTTTCATCGACTTATGACACGGGGCATTGTCTTGGGGGCATTGTTTCCTTACACCTTTCTGGTAGGTCGGACGGTCTGGGTTTCAACAACAACAACGGGGCATTGTCTTGGTGGAACAGCACATTTTTTTTCATTTACATGTGAGGCCGTTTTTTCTTGATTTCTACACTCAATCGATCCAATAATGCCATGTAATATTCGCTATTGATAGTTTTACCTTTCTCAAGGTAGTTGATGAACAAAATATCATGAGAGTCCCGAAATACGGATGCCATAACCTTGCCATCTGACTTTTGGGTTTTGGGTCGCTTTGGACGACTCTCACCGGCTGCTGTCCACTCAGTTGATGATATTTTTGATTCAGGTGTATAGTAATGGATCCATGTTTCATCCATTGTCACATACCGACGCGAGAAATCCTTCTTATCTCGCTTGATCAGCTCCAAACAGCACTCTAAAGCGTCGACGGGTTGTTATTTTTGGTCCGGTGTGAGCAAACGCGGCACCCACTTCGAAAGCAACTTACGCATGCTCAAATTTTCGTGTAAAATTGTAAACACACTACTTTCTGATACCTTTAAGGAGTCAGTTATATCACTCAACTTCACTTTACGGTCTTTCAAAACTATTTTGCGGACTTTTTTTATGTTTTCCGGAACAACTGCCGATTTAGGGCGACCAGAGCGTTCAGCATCATCGGTGTTGTACGACCGCGTTTAAATGCAGCATACCCGTCAACAATAGTTGATTTCCCTGGTGCAGAGTCTCCATAATGCTTATCAAGCCACTGTTTGGCTTCAACAGTATTTTTCCCCATTGAAAAACAAGGTTTAATCAAAACACGAAATTATTTTTTATTCATTGTTTTGAAAATTACAAAACTGGGCTCACTAAAACCACTGTAACCTATAAGCTAATTGTCAGAATGTCATGAAATTTTGACACGTGTCGTTTGAAGGTTGGTACTACCCAGAAATCATATGGGTCTGTCAACAGTGTTGCTATATATATGTCAGACCGGAGACATATTGAGTTTTATATATATGTGTGTGTGCGTGTATGTGTGTTTGTGTGTGTATGTGTGTATACCCGTTACATTTAGAGTAAGTTGATTGCAACATATAACAAAATTTACAAGTGCTACGAAAAAGTATGCAATATACAGCAGCTTGGGGTAAACAGCTATATATAATTACTTGGGGTTAACCATAATAATTAGCAAGAAAGATTTGTTTTCCTCTAGGAATTGAATTACATAGATTACTAGCAGCATACCCGTTCTTCGTACAAAGTATATAATATAAAGAAACTTAACATTCACAATCATGTGCAAATTCCTATAGTATACTAAATGACATTTTTAATCAAAATATTCTGTTAAAATATTTAATGTAATGCTCCTAAAACAGAAAGTTAAAAATCTCTATTCTCGCTATACAAAATTATCTTCAATGGATGTCTCCCCCACTGGGTTCTGGTCTAAATTGGGTGGCTCTTCCCGGCCGTCCAAACACTTACCTTACACCTTTCTGGTAGGTCGGACGGTCTGGGTCTCAACACCAACAGCGGGCAGATCTGAAGAATAAAACATCCTGGCCACTTCTGTAAGAAAATTTACAAAAAATATGGAATTGAATCAATATATGCAAGATAAAAGCGTTAAAATTGTATGGCACCCGTACTACTTATATACGCGAATATTAGATGATTTAACTTGCATTGGTAGATTGAAAATTTCAATAAACCAGTAATCTTGAAACCTGAAAGCAGTAATGGATTACAATATATATCAAAATGAAAGTGCTAAAATTATATGGGAAGATATACCCGTACTACTTATAATATCGTAGATTAGAAGATATGTACGCGTGTTAGTAGAAAATTACAGGTATTGCAATATGAGTCTCAAAAATCTTTGCCAAAATAAAGCAGATGACATTTTAAATTGAAAATATCAATAATCCCCGTAATCCCCATACCAGAAGGCTGTACTTGATTCCATTATAAGCCAATATATGCCAAAATATATGCCAATATACCTGTACTACTTATATTCTCGTAGATTAGAAGATATAGAAGATATACCCATGCATTTACAGAATATTTTTCGCACAACGTACAATATATGAGTTTCAATAATTTTTGCCGCAAAATAAGAATGACATAATAATTTAAAAATATAAATAATCTCTGAATCAATTATCCCCGAAAATATCGATAATAAAAATGTTTAAACCGGAATACCGTAACTGATATTATCCAGTCAAAAATGCAATGGCAATGAAATTTATTTTATATACATATCTTTATTATTTAAATCGGAAAAGATTTATTAAAAATCGTCTGTCGCATAAACATATTGGATTTAAATCCGTTGCTAAGCGACATGAAACCATTTGCTGCAAATAAATTGGTGGAAAAAATATCGTCTGAATAATGCTGCCTCTGTGGAAGGTTTGGCGACATTTTCGTTAATTTAACAACATTTTAAAAAATCGTGAAATATATCACCAAGTGGGACTGTAGAACTGACAGTCCCACATAGCGACAAATCGACAATAACAAAACAAAATTCATTTCATTTATTTAGTGCAATTTTATCAATTTCAAGATATTTTATGGATTTACAAACATCTTTATCAATTTGGTGACATTTTAAAAATTCGCTAAATGTGTTACTAAGTAGGATGGTTGGACTGACAGACAAATACTAACGAAGCATCATTTCAGTACTTTCTTTTAACAAAGCTAAATAAATGTCATTGAATTGCGTCATTTTTAACAATTGGTGACATTTCCGTTAATTTGGCAAAAAAGAAAAGTTGCCAAGTTAGCGATATCCCGTCAAAATTCGTAGCTCTGTATTTGCAGATCTGAATAAATCATCCAGATCCCGTTTGTATATACTAAATGAAAACACTAAAATTGTATTAGAAGATTTACCCGTTCTACTCTTTTTCAGTTTCAACAATCGGCTAAATGAATTTATTGACTAAACACAATATTATTTAGCTAAACACAATATATAAGCTTCGCCAAACTAACCAACACTTTTTGCCAAAATAAATGAAAGTGATGTAAGCAGTCCGCAATTAATATAATTAAAAGAAAAATCAAACCGTTCATTTATAAGATAGAATATTTTAATATCTATTTATTTATTATTCAAATCGAAAAAACAATAATTAACATTAACAAACACGTTTAATTTAATTGCGTTGCCGAACAACATGATATATCCTCATTAAATTCTAAAAATTAATTAACCATTCTGATCTCGTAATACTTTCTTTCATCGTTGAGTAAAAGCTTGTAAAAATTAAATCATGGTGAAAGTTTTTCCATTTAAATTCATATTTTCGAACAATTCATGATTGCAGAAAGTGACTATTTAACGAAAAATCTGCTTCCAAACTCAAAATTTTAATTCAGTTTCACGTTTTAAACAAACTCCTAGGGAAAAGTTTCGTTTTTAATTAATATCTCGAGAACTGCTGATCTTAGGAACTCGAAACTTGGACAGAATTCAAGGAGAAGCTATCTCAAGGCTATCCATAAATTTTCATTAAATTCGGTTAAGCAGTTCTCTCGTGATGATGAGACAAAAGAAGTTTCGTTTTTCACTAATATCTCGAGAACCACTGGACCTAGGAACACGAAACATAGACTAAATTTTAAGTGGGACTATTTCAAGGCTACCCACAAAATTTCATCAAATTCGGTTCAGCCGTTCTCCCGTGATGACGGGACAAACAGACAGACAGACAGACTGACAGATTTTCAATTTTATTTATATAGATTCTCTGTTTATCCCAGTTATTACCCAGAAGGATTTTTGTTCATGTTAGCAAATGTTGTCTATTCGGCTTACTAAGGTGATTGTTTTTTAAAAGTTTGTACTCAAACACGAAATGTTTCGAAAATCCAATTTCACGACAAATATAGCGTTTGGGGTCTTTATTAGCATTTTCCAACATAGTTGAAAAGTGTTTAAGACTTTGGTCATTTTGTCTATCTGTCCTCCGTTTGGACGATAATTGCCGTAGAAGTGAATTTATCAAAATTAAATTTTAATACGTTATTGAGACGGTCTGTGGGACGTCGGGGAATGAAAATGAATAATATCACCCAAGTAATTTCAGATTTAAACTGGGTTGAAAAAATGAAATACATTGAACAATTCAAAAATTTTAGGAAATACTCAAATTATCACTCAAAATGTGTTAAAATTAAAAAATGCCATCCAATTTTCCTCCTGTGTAAAACTCGTGATCTTTAAAGATCGTTCAAATGTATATTTAGTGTTGCATCTGTCATAAAACGGCTTTATTTTTGCATGTTATCTGTGAATCTAAATCCTGTGCCAACGCAATTACAATATTTTTATTTTGAATGATCACTAAACTTTGATATTCCTACAACAAAGCCTAATTTCTATAGCATGCAGAATGTAAACAAATCAGGAGATTGTAAGATGAGTTGTATAAGAATTGCTGGATTTATTTCACGGAAAATTATTTAGCTCTGGAGTCTGGAATATGAGTGATATGAATGAATTATTTATTGCTTTTACATAGAGAAACAGACGATTTACAACATTGGATTTTTAATGAAGTTTTAAGTTTTCAAGTTTAATAAATTTTTCTAGTACTGTGATTGTTATCAGCGCTGAATGTATCGTATTTTAGAGATGTTTAAATAAAATTGCATTTCGGTTGGAAAGTGTTTCATAATGAATGCTTTATGCATGCTTGATCTTTCTTGTTTTAATTGTGTGAAGATAGGTTGAGAAACAGCCATGCTTCGAAAAAACCGTACCATTCTCTGCTTCAAATCAGTTGCAACTGAATTGATCTGGAAAGATAGATAATTGAAAGTTTCTCTTTCTTACTCACTCTCATTCCTTTTTCATTGATATTTCATGAGTAATTGTATTTGTTTTTTTTGTCACATACAGTACTTTGGTTGGATAAAAAACCGCATCCCTCTCCTGAGACCAACCATATACATACAATTTGGCCGTCAGTTAAAACTGGCAGGTCAGCCAAACTGTAGCAGTTATGTATGAGTGTCTTACCAGCCTACACACAGAGAGAAATCGGACTGTTAATTTCTCATCTTCAGTCAATCTTAGAATATTGTCAATGGAGATAGTGCTCAGCAACACTTACAATGATGAGTCGTCCGGAAGGTCACGCATACAGTCTCTCAAAAACATGATCAAACAATCGTCCCCCCATACAAATTGCTTAACCAGATAAACATACGCTTTAGTTAAAACATATTTGATCAACATTATCTGAGAAACTATGAAGTCTTGCTTTAAGTCCAGAAACGATCAAACGATCAGATCTTTCTTTTGATGCTCCAAATTGCTATTGACGCCCCTGGGCGGGGTAGCTTTGCTCATTTTAGTTGTCAGCTATATTAATTGCAAGGAAAACATCGAATATCAATTGAAAATCTTGTCCCTTGCAATGATTTCAATCTTTCAAAAAAGCTACGACTATAGCCAGTTTCAAATTTTGGTTATCATAATGCAACTCACTCAGGCCCTGTGTTCACTAGCCCAATTCTCACTAGAAATACTGTGCAATATCCTTGTATTGACTGCTTATGTAGACATTTCATATATGAACAGAATCAAAATTTATTGTTCAAGAAAAGAAGTTATTATCATTTGGTCAGCTATAATCCCAAATAAAATGCCTATATTTTCGTCCCTTTTCAATATCTTGTTATGTTTCTTCATTTAGAAAAATTTTGCGTTTCCTAACAAAAACACAAATTTTTCCTTTGTAAATAAGAGGAATTTTTTTCAGGTTATATAATTAAAGATTCTTTCAATTACTCTATTAAAATAACAATAACATTTTTACGCCATATATCTCAACGCATCGTGATTTTTCATCCTTAATACTTTGAGATTCTTTGTATTTTTAAAACATCAATAACTATTGATAAATTACTTGTAAAAGTTTTCAAAACTTTGTGAAAAAACTACTTTGGTTACCATATACAATATGAACTAAGTTTTGTAAGTTTAAAAAATGTTGATCCAGATTCTCAATGGAATGGAAATGTTAGATGTCAAGAGATGAGTATTTGCTCATATTTTTGTAGCGTATGAGTAATTTATTGAATTAAACTGTCAAGCAAAATATCAACCTTGAAATATATTTGGCTAGAAACTTTTACAGAATACTTTTATCGTAATTGTATTATTAAACTATTTACTAACTATTTAATATGATTAAACTATTTAATATAGTTAAACTATTTTATATAGTTTTTATCTTAAAATTTTCTAAAGACTGGTGATTATTAATTACCAGCAGAAGCATTCGTGCAGAATTGCTTGTTATTTTTAAGACATACACTTTTTAAGAGAAAGCTAAATATTTTTTGTCTTACAAACCTGTCCTGTTCTCTAACACATAAAAGAAAACAGAGGTACAATAATATAAGTAAAAGTGCATTAGTGTTATAAACTAATAATAAAAATATAATATGTTTTATCGCATAACAATAATAGGAAGATACACAAATTTGGCGAAAATACTATTTATCCAATAATTAATAACCAATCATATTTGGACTCAAGACCGTAATCATATATACAAAGTAATGCATCCGACACATAACCAACCCGTTGCGCAGTCCGGCGTCAACCTGTAAAAAATCCATTTCCTAAAAAGTAAACATTAATTGCCGACAGATTATTAAAGACACCCTGCAGAGTCCCCGTCAACGATAAGAGATTGCAATTTCGTCTTAGTAGCTCAACGGTAGAGTGTCGGCTGGCCAGTTCGGAAATACAGGGTGAGATTCCCGATTGGGACAGCAAGACTCTTTAGAATGGCGCCCGAAACAATAGTAGGTTAGGGCAAAGATGTTGGAGGTCTGAAGACCCCAGACCGTGCGACTCACATAGTGGGCTCAGAGTAGCTAGCTGTACGACCGGGAAAGGATACCTCCTGTACTCAGGAGGCACCCAAGATCTACCATCCTGCCAAATGAACATTTATTTAGATCTAAAAAGATAACAATTGATGAAAAATATTGTGATTAAACAGACAGTTTTACATTATATTTGAACTTGTCAAGTACGTCCATTTTTCAAAAATGGGAAAAGGGTTATTACAAATATAGATAAAAAGTTCATTGAAAAATAAAATTTAGAGTGAGGTATATTAACATAATGAAAAATAGATTAAAATTAAAGAAAATAATAAAATTTTAAAAGTAAAATTTAGAAAATATATTAAAAGAAAATATATGAAAAGGAAAAAAAATTAGGCAAATGAAAAACAAAAACAGAAATTTAGAATAAAATTTAGAAAAGAAAAATAAGACATAATACAAATAAAAAGGATCAAAAGAAAAAGAAAAAACTGAGAAAATAAGAACAGTTAACATGGATTTTTTTTAAAACAGAAAATGTAGAGGGAACACAATAAGTCCATATAAGTTAATAAGAATGAAATAAAGGGATTCATTGATCAAAATTAATTGAGAGCAGAATCTACTCATAAGCTTAGGTCACTTTATTAAAAATTTCTATGGCAACAGTTTTTAATTTTATCGAGATCTCGGAGGTCTGAAGACTCCAGACCGTGCGACTCACATAGTGGGTTTAGAGTAGTTAGCTGCACAACCGAGGACACCTCCTACACTCAGGAGGCACCCAAGGTCTACTATACCGCCAAACGAACATTTATTTAGGTCTAAAAAGATAACATTTGATGAAAATATTGTGGTTAAACAGACATTTTTACATTATATTTGAACTTGACAAGTTCAAAGTTAAGATGTTGGAGGTCTGAAAGTGACCCTACTACGACTAAAATGTATTCAGTGGACTCTTTAAGATTGAGCGCCGATTTCAAATTGAGAGGATAACGACCGACCACGCAAGATACCAACCCGGATAAAAAATAGTAGTAGCAAGAGGCTAACCGGAGGGGAAAATAGCAGGAGGTGGTCAGTCAGATATTAATTGCCTGCCAATCTAAGATTAGCGGGTGGAGAATGCAGAGACCACTTGCAATTTCATCCCAGTACCTCAACGGTAGGGCATCAGCTGGCCAGTTTGGAGATCCAGGGTCCGATTCCCGGTTAGAGCAGGAAGGCTCTTTACGTACCTCTAATTTTCCTGGCATAATTATTTATTTCAACAAGCATATACATTTCACTAACATTTTCAATTAATAATTTTACAAGTGTATTCATTTTCAAATTCACTTGGAGGCGAGTGTGAAGGCGAATTGCAATTTATAAAAAAAACTTATTTTGGTTAAACTCGAATTCCTCGTGGGAAATAAGGCAGTACCTGTTGTGGGTGTCATACTCCTTTCCTTGGTCAGGGTCATACTGCGCAGGTGTAATACACCCGTTTGGGACCGTCCTTTGTTTACCGACACAATGACGGCTCGTCAAATGACGCTAGTGAAGAGCTGCTTTACTTAAAGTTACTGGTTGAATGGGTTATTATTGTTAATATTTGGCGAATTTTCAGATTCATTTGGATATTTTTAGATAATATTTGACAACAATTGCGCTAATAACGCCATATGTTTTGATGATGTTTGTTGTCTAGGAAAATAGGGAATCTCGCCTCTAAATTTACTTTGCACATTCCTGCAATGATGCCGTCACTGTACCATCATTCACCAGGTCTGGAGCTCGCTTCGCGTACTTTTTCAACCCGGACGGTGTACAAGATTGCCTACGCATCCTATACTCGCTGACGTTCGCGAAACACGTAGCCCCGCCCTTTATCCACTGCCGTACATTAATCGGATCTAGTCACAAGCATGATGCACCCGTTGGAGTCTCGCCACCTTATTAGCTAACGTCTCTAACTCCCTTAACTTGCTTCGGGAAACATTTCACCAAGTTCATTCCCCAATTCGCTACGCTTGCCAACCCTGAAACATAATTCGTGATTCGGGAGCCTTTGTAACCTATATCCAGGATCAGGGAATAACCTATATCCAGGATCCTATATCCAGTGTAACCTATATCCAGGATCCAGGGAATTTCCTTGTAGACCATAGATGTTGTTGTTATTGAGACCCAGACCATCCGACCAACAAGAAAGGTGGAAGGTAACAGTTTGGACGGTCGGGAAGTGCCATCTAATTTAGGCCAGAATCCAGTGGGGGAATTATCCACAGGGACCGTTCCCTACTTCCCTATCACCAACCTCTCGGAAGGACTTACGGACCCACATGTTTAACGTGATCGTACTCCCAGTAAACACGGCGACAGTTCTGGCGGTGGCGGGAATCGAATCCTGACCTACAGAGTGCAATTCCCGCTCGCTAACCACTGGGCTACCGCGCCCGTAGACCATAGGTGTGCAGAAACATATTTTGTAACCCACTTCTAAGACAGTGAGAACAGGATGAGATAAAATGGAAGAAGGATGTGATTATCTTATCGCTACAATTTTTCTAGCTTGGAGTAAAAAATATTATATGGATATTATCTGTAGATCCTAGAAAAATACATAGGAAGATCATTTTTGCAAACCATCATTTAAAGGGTAGAACGGCATGCGAGGGTGACCAAGTGACATCATTCCAGTATCTCACAATACCTTCGGAGGTGACCAAGTGTCATCATTACAATACTTCACAATACTTTCGGTGGTGACCAAGTGGCATCATTCCAGCATCTCACAATACCGTCGAGACAGAAACATGAAAAGTTTCAATGGGCTCCTCATGAGTTTTAGGTCAACAAAAAATTATGCTTCTGTAACCCCATGTGAATAAGAAAGAACTGTTGGGGGTGACATGACCGAGCTGAATGGTCGTTGCATTTCTTCAACTCTTCTAGACAGGAATATGAAAATTTCTCCATGGCTGAGAAGTAACTCTAAAAGATAATTTTTAAATAACCTGCTTTTATGAAGAGTTCAGAAAGGGTATAATGACCGAGGTTCAAGATAACCGTGTTTGTACAACCACTTAATATAGGAACATGAAATTTTACAAGGATGTTCTTCAAGAGCTATAGGTAAGCATTAAGAATCTGCATTTCCGTACCAAGGCCAAAGGGCTGAGAAGTCGAATGGTATGGTTAGTGGCCCTATTCAAATTTACTAACAATCGCTATGGTTGAGCCTCAGGCGGTTGTTCCTGATTTTGTTAAAAATAAGAACAGAGGTATAGCATATTTCAAAACGAATTTGATAGATAGTGTTGTTGTTGTTTCTTATGGCCTCCTGTTTTCGGCGGAGCCGATACAGGACCAGTGACGCAGGAAGCAGGACAGGACGAGGAAAGACTCAAGACAAGAGAACAAAGTTTATTACAAATAAGCATCACTGACGAAGGTCGGAGGTGATGCAGCTTCTCATTTAAACGGGAACTCAGAAGGCGGAGACTCTTTATCCTCGATAAACATCCATGCCTTACTTGGGATTCGAACCCGAGCCCGCAAGACAGCAGCTGAAGACGCTATCCACTTCACCGCCTGGGCGGCTGATAGATAGTAGATCCACATACCATGAATACGTGATTTAATAACTGCAGTGTGGCTCAATTCGAGTTTCTCATACCAGAATTACCTTTTTGTTTTTCTAATTTTACAAGAAAAGATTTGATAAATCGCAGTATCATGGATCCAAATTAATTCAAATATAGCGTATTACCCTTCACTTTAAAGGGCTTGAAAAAAGCTTTTGATTGATACCATACATGACAATGTATCCAACGGGGGTGTAACTTGCCCCTTTAAGGAACTAATGACGTCACGAACAAAAAATTGAATTGTTTTACTGTTTCTCCCAACAATGATTGAAACTATCAAATCTTGTGATCATTCAGCCATAAATAGAATCTTTTATGCACGAATATGTAAACTTCTGTCTTATGCTGCCATTTAAAAAAATCCGATGGTGGTAGCACATGACTTTTTTATATAATGCAATGAAAAAAAATAGATTATTTTTATAGTAGTTATTTATATTCTTTCCAAGATATTGAATTTTCGTCAATGAGTCGTCATTTTCCATGTCGTCATCATCAATGAGTCGTCATTGATTTAGCGTCACTTTTATCCATTTGACGAGTTTTTCGTTAATATAGCAATAATAAAAAAAGTCGCCAAGTTGGCGACATTCCACCAAATTCGTCGCTAAAATCTCGCTAAGCGTTATGGACGAAGAAATAAGTTATTCTTACAGCAGATAAATGTCTATTGGCGTTCAAATACAAAAGTATTACTCAAAGTATCTTTTTTCATGAATGGAACGAACTAGATCCACGAGAATGATGTCACCAAATTGATCGCATGATATTACATATGAAAAGTGAACATGTTTCTCAACGGTTAATATATTTTTTCTATTTATGGGATTTTTTGAAAAATTTTTTTGAAAAATGTGCAATATCTCGAGAACAGTTCATGTTAGTGTTCTAAAATTTATGTCAATGGTTTTCTAATGAAAAATTACATAAGAAATGTCTATTTGCGTAACTTAATTAAAGGTTTTGATTTTTGGACAATTTTTTTAAAATTTCACTCGAAAATTTAGGGAGGTTCTGAACATTTGATTGCGTATAAAAACAATAGGTTTCCAGTGTTTACGAATTGTAATTTTTGTACCAAATTTCGTTCGAATCGGTCCATTCGTTCGTCAGTTATCGTCTCCACAGACTCACTGTCACACACATACTTTCACACACACAGACATCACTTCAAAAATATTTTATTCTTAATCAGGGATGCTTGAAACATGCTCTCCCGTCGAAAACTCGAATTCGAATTTTCGACCCTGCCACAATATTTTCCTTATACATTATGTATATAATTAAAGTAAAAATGCATGAAATTTCAAAAAAAATTCGAAGTTTTCACTAGAAGTTAAATATTGAATTTAATTCTATCTAGTTCTGGATGTTTTGATAACAAAGTCAGATATGAAGTTTCGTGAAAATCCATTGATGCTGTGGCTTCTGTGGTGTATACAAGAAATCGAGCACAAATATCAGACAAGCAGATAGATGGACATCACTCCAAAAATAGTCAAATCGTGTTCAGGAGTTCAATGATGTTTTAAATATATTGACATCAAAATCTGAAAATCGAAAATTTTCGTGATAACGATGCTTTGTCAACACTAAGTGTGAGAAACTAGAAATAGCCAATAAACAAGCTGTTCAGCAGTTGCGAAATATTTGAAATTAAAGGTTTAGATAGGAAAAAGTATAATACGCAATTTTCAAATCCTACTTATTAAAAAATGCTCTACATCTTTGCAATAGGCATTTTTCGTCTATGTTGCTTATTCTAATTTTTAGAGTTCTCCGCTAGGGGCGCTGAAGTGCCTTTATTCGATCGGAAATGGTCACATCACTATAGAAAGACCTAACGTTTACACTCATAAACCGTTTCTTATAAAGTTATTGTGGTGCTTAAGCATTTTCCTAGAAAACCTGTATATTAAACTGATTAAATAATAATTGCACTAAATTGCATATGAGTAATGGCAGCATTTCAATAAAAATATTTTAGCTTTTTACAATAGTTGAAGTGTTTATTTCGGAAGAATTGAATCATTATGACACACGTGTTTTTGAACGAAATTTATATTCGTGCATTAGAAAATCAACAGGATCTTCTCAACCAATATATGTGCCTTTGTTTCAACTAACATGATTATATAGAATCGAAAAATCTTAAATTTGATTTAAAAAACTTTAGACTCTCATCTCTTTATTACATTTCTACATCTGCACTTTAGAGTTCAATTCTTAAAATTTTATAAGATTTCGAGAGAAATAAATAAGATTTATCTCTCTAATATTTCAATAAAATATTTTTTGCACATAAGCGTTCATTTATTGGCAATGCTCTATCGTTGGTGACATTGGGAATGAAGAAGTCTGTTTATCAGCAATAAAGGAGAAGATGGGGGGGGGGGGTAGACACCGAATTTACTGGAAATAATATTTAACTAGTAATTGATAATTAGGTTAATTTGAGTTCGAAATCGTAATCGCGTATACAAAGTCATGCGTCCAGCATATAACCCAACTGTTGTGCAACGTGTGGAAAAACCTATTTTATAAAAAATAAACATTAGTTATAAACAACTTATTAAAAACACCTTTAATTGTCCTCACATAATTGCTTATTTCAACTAATATATACCGTTCACTAACATTTACAATTAATAATTAAAACATGTACATTTCAATAACATTTTCAATTAATAATTCAAACATGTACTTTTCACTAACATTTACAATAAATAATTCAAACCTGTACCTTTCAATAACATTTTCAATTAATAATTTTACAATCATGTTAATTTTCAATTTAACAATTTGTATTCATTTCAATTTAACTTTGGGGAGAGTGTGATGGCGAATTAATTTATAATAACTAATTTTGATTAAATTCGAATTCTTCATTAGAAATAAAGCAGTACCTGTTGTGGGTGCCATACTCTTTTCCTTGATCAGGGTCATGTTACGTAGGGGTAATACGCTCGCTGGGGACCGTCGCTTGTTAACCTACACAATGACGGCTCGTCAGGTCATGCTGGCGAAGCGCTGCTAAATAACCCATGCTGGCGAAGCGCTGCTAAATAACCCATGCTGGCGAAGCGCTGCAATATGCATGCTGGCGAAACGCTGCAATGGTCAGGCTGGCGAAGCGCTGCAATAATAACCCATTTAATTAATTACTTAAAGTTATTAATTAAATGGGTTATTATTGTTAATATTTGGCAGATTTTCAGACTCGTTTAGCTATTTTTAGATAATATTTGACGACAATTGCATCAATAATGCGATGTGTTTTCATGTGTCATGTTGTGGATGCCATCCTTATCGTAGGATTCATCACTGGAATCATCTTCGTCAGGATCATCAATGGGGCATGTTGTCGCCTTGATTTTTAAGACTTTTCATTTTTGTTTATCAGCAACATTTGGTAACCACTTGGTTCACCGACATTTCAAAAGATTTTCCAGTACTGATAGTGCGACGATTCTTCATCAACTCATTTCTTGTATGAAGACTTGACTTGACCTGATGGCTCCTCCTTCATTTATTCTCATTGGATCCATTGGTTGGTACGCTAATGTGAGGAAGTGGTTATTGGCCACAGATACGCTAGGCGTAAAAGCCTAAGGTCAACAAAACCATAACGACCTTATTATGTGTGTAGGGCTTATTTATTACCCCACATAAATTTATAATCACTTAATGTCAACACCTGGCGACCATCTGAATGCCTTTATTGTTGACGCTTACAAAATCTATTGCCAATATCTGGTACTTATTGTTTGAGGTCATAAATGCCTTAAAGGTTACATTCATTCACAAGGCAAAAACAAAACGCAGTTTCTGTTATGATGCATTTCCACATGTTTGTACTTAGCAGCGGGGTAAAAAAAAATAAAAAGGGCAATTGTAATGTACTTGAAATGTATATAATTGTTTTGTATTATGTATATAGCTATGCCTCTGCACAGACGAAAATGGGATTTTGGGCGCCGTTGGGTTGTATGCGCATTTGACATGGATTGTAAATAGTCAGAGAATTAATTGCAGCAAAATGTCAAAGTTGAGCTACAAATCTCTGAAAATTTATAGCCCTGTCAGGTGTGGCTCGCGTCGGGGTCCGGTCCTTGGACCACCCAGTTTGTAGGAAGCCCTCCGGTTCTTGAATTTTAGTAGAGCGCTCCGCTAACCAATGGTGTGAAGCAAATTTTAGACCGCCTTTTTTATTGCGCTTGGGAAACAGCGAATAAGAATTGGGGGACTTCCTCCCTTTTTTGGCGTTCCCCTCGTCTTAAAATTTCTGGAAGTTTTTAGTAAAATGTAAAAAATTCAGATGCCGTTCTGATCTCGAGAGAATAGCACTTCAAGTGCGTGGAACTTGTGTTTTTTGTGAAGCTCGATCCGGCATATTTGATGCATTTCACGCATGGTATCCGTGGCCCCTATCTAGGGCGGCCAATGCCTTCTGCTAGGATCCGACGTATTATGTCCGGTGATGTATGGCGACTCGTAGCCAAACGAGCCAGAGCCTAATTCAGCGCGAGAGCGCAATTCTTCGGGCGGTGGCGACCAGTGAAGTAAAGAAGTCGTCATGTTTTTTTAGTATCGCAGTGCAACACAGCTCTGTCTCTAAACGGCGTGGTGTGGGACCTTTGCTCCCTTAGCTACATTCAAGCCGTGGCAACTGTGATACTGCATGGACGGAGTGTTTGCGAGGCGTCAATCCCGGGCTCCTATGCAGCAACCGTAGTTCAACTGGGTGTCATCGACTGGATTTAGGGAGGTCCGTAGCAGATGATTTCTACTGAGCTGAAATTGCTCGTGTCTTTCTGGTAAAGCCTGTACGCAAGTTCTTATAAGCCGCTGGGCCTAAGCCAACGTTAGGAGGTGGAGAATTTCCTGTCTCATCCTTAGACGGTCTGATCCTGCTGACGATGATAAGTTACGTAATTGCTCTTGACTTCTGGTAAGCCTGTACGCAAGTTTTTATGAGCCGCTGGGCGTAAGCCAACGTTAAGAGGAGAAGAATTGAAGTGGACATTGTGCTCATCTCCGGAATAATCCTTGTCTGAACTATCGTCACCTGTTTAACCTCAACCGAGCTGCTCAGACTGACAGTGATATTTATGAAATGTCCAATACTGAACTAGCCATTCAAATAATATTGCCACCCATTTCCAATGTGCAGAGAGATTGCTACCAGCACCCA
The DNA here is from genome assembly GCA_951213105.1 of Amaurobius ferox. NCBI lineage: Eukaryota > Metazoa > Arthropoda > Arachnida > Araneae > Amaurobiidae > Amaurobius > Amaurobius ferox. Next base: position 73,859,755 of record OX578139.1, read on the forward strand.
TTTGAGTGTCATTTCTTCTGTAAATGGAGGTATGGTGAATTATATTTGATTTTAATGACTTATAAGTAATGTGTAATAGTATTTTGATGTGCTCTCCAGTGTTTAAGGGAAACTTTAAGCTTCATGGGATAAATTGCCCAAATGAATTTTGTTTTTTCTTGAAAAGCAATTAAATGCAAGTTTTGGAAAATTTTAAAAAATACAAATTAATGCAAAATTAACCGTACACCCCGAGGTCAAGCTGGGTAATTGCGAAGTAATTGTAATTGTGTATATTTGTTATTAGTGTTCATTGAGATTTCATATGTTCTTTTAATAAATTGTTAAGTGGCCACAAAAAGGAAGTGAATCTTTAGTTAGGGAATGCAATGTACTTAGGCCCAATCGGACCCCACTATACGAAACGCGGTTGAGCTGAGTGAATCTATTGATGAGTAATATTTAGTGTATTTATGTGTTCTATTTTGTATTTATGTGTGAAATTCACCTCACCACAGTTTCGTCATCACCGGTATACATATATTAACATTTGTCAGTATATAGAAACTAAACATTTAGTGCACATTGCGTGAAAGTTGAAATGAACGATGTCCCATGAACGATGTACCTGAACGTAATGAACGATGTACCAGATGAAACTGGCAACAGCGCCCTGAACGCAAAATTTGGATGTCTGTGCTCCTATCTCGGAAAATATAAGATATCCAATAAAAATAAATTAGAAAGTTGTAGAGCATCGTCGAATTAGTAGCAAACAATATTTTGCAGAAATTAATGCTGCAATAATGAATCTCTAAGTGTTGCTTTAATTATCTTACTCGTATGTAAATGATGGCTGTGATGCGCAAATTAGCTCTTGAAGATAAAATATGCGAGAAAATTTGTAAACGATTTGTTAATTGTCTATTATCCGATGTGTGTATTTTGCTGAGCATCCTGCCAAAAAATGATCATGGCAATATATTCTAATGGAGATTTGTTTTCTAGATGGTACTGCTGTAAGACAAATTCAGATTAAACGTTGTGAAAAATGCATGTCTTACGATTCCCCACTGCTCCACATAGATCTCTAATGCTGGTCAACGTGCAACAGGAAGTTCCTTTTTGAATGAAAACATGTATTGCAGCAGACACTGTGCATATCGAACATACGTTACATTAGACTGCACGGTATGTAAATAGTGGTTTTGTTTTAAATGAAATACAGTTTCCTACTAATTTGGTGGTACTCTATAACTTTTTAATTGATTTTTGTTCAGTTCTGTATTTCTCATTGTTTCCGAGATAGATGCTAACTTAGGTAGATTCTAACTTTGGTAGATGCTAATTTCCAAATTCTCTGTCTCAATGTCGTCAACCTTGTTTAACAGCTTATAGTCACTTTACTATATGAAAACCTTACTTCCATAGCTCTAGATATCGTTGTTTGAAATTTGTTTGGCCGACTTACACCTTTACCTCTCACCCAGTAAATGTTTTCAACATATAGCAAAAATGAAAACCATATATGTAATACGTCAAATTATGAGATGTACTTTAAGTAATAACTTACTTTTAATAAGTAACCTAAAATAACCGGTCACAGGTAGATCTGACACACGTTATAAATACTGTATGCCACTCTTAACAAAATGTAATTACCATACGACTGCCAACACAATACACATTCATCCGTCAGTACCGCACGTCTGCTAAAATACATTGTAACTACATGCTTCCCTAACAAAATGCAATTACCATACAAACACTTATCAAAAGCGAGATGAGTACGATTTAATTATGGTATAAAATCCAGCTGTATTATTTAGCTTGTATCAATATTGCATAAATTCACCAGATCGCATAAGAGTTTGAATAAATTACTATTAGAATATTCCTCTTACCTCAGCGAGCAACATCTAGACCAAAATTGCACTTCCTAATACTCATCAATACAAAAGAGCCAGCGAGCAACTAACTGATTAGTGAGGAAGAGTACCAACAAGGGCAAAATCTGTCAATCGAACTGATTGCAGCGTCCACTGTTGGTGGGTTTTGAGGACTAAAATTACTGTTAGTTATCCGGGTGTGCTCCTTGCTCTTAATTAAGCTTTATATTTTAGAAGGATACTGGAATTTATTAATTTTGTCATTGTGGAACTAGCGATCTGAGAACGTTTAATTATGCAAGATAAAATATATAGCTAGCCCTGTTAACTGTATAGATAACGCACAGCTAACGTCAACTACGTAGAATGTTTTACGAAGTGGTTCCAAAAGGAAATATCTGATGTGGGCAGCACATGACTTTCCTTATCAAATGCAATGAATTTACTACATTTGCAGTAAAAAATAGGTTATTCTTATAGTAGATACGTATATTTTTTCCAACTACTACGGAATTTTCACAGCAAAATTTCAAAGGATTACAAGGAAGTTTCCTAGATTTTTATCAATTTGTGAGTTGTGAGTACCAACACAATGCGATGCACACATTTTGTAAATTGAACTACATGTTACTTATATATTTGCTAATGATGAGGCACTTGATATTTGAAATATATATTTTATTTACAAACATATTTAGATACATACAAACATATTTACAAACATAGTTATCATTACATATTGTATCGACAATAAGTATCGTATGCAATACAACCACAATAACTTTAATAGGTAAGTGTATCGATGCATCGTACATGGATATATATCTATCGGTAGGCCATACCAACACATAAGCTTAAACAGATCTTTCCAAAAGTATTTGAAAATGTTCTAAATCAGGAGGGTCTCTTTAGCCCGGAAAATGAAAAAGTGGTCAGCTTGAAGAAATGGGAATTAAGATTCTTCATTCGTGACGTCACTGTCCAGCGTAAACTTTGGGAGGTGTTGCCAAACTACACGCATTATTGCAGTTAAAATAGTTTGTTAATTTTGAAGTGGAAATATCCAGGCGTAAGCAACTTATGCAAAGATTTTAAATTGCGCTATGCACACAGGATCCAGTGACGTCCATTGAAATTTAGTGACGTCGGAAGAATAAGATGAGAGTTGCAGTTAACAAATTCGGTCCCTCTTGAAAGCCCGAGAACAAAATACGCGCGTTCTTAATTCCCATTTCGTCATATGCATATAGCAAGTTTAAAATTTAAGATAATTCAGTCAGTCATAACCTGGAATGACACTCCCCGTGGTTCTAAAGATCTGAAAACGTAATTTTATTTAAAACAATCCGAAATTTAAAAGTTTCTTTTAACTATATTTTCTATATCACGCTATGAGAAAATAAATATGTATCTAGTCTTTCAGGATAAAATATTATTCTTTAATGGAGCAAATACATCCAAAGTTATTGAATTTCACTCTAATATTTCACAATGAACTTTCAAATCATCCATCTTGCCTTTGAATGTTCACCATCCAACAATCGGGTCTCTTTAAAAAGAAACCCATTCATATAGCTTGTCTTCCTCTGAAACTAATAAAGTGAAAGGGTAGCACTCCATTTACAAAATATTCAGGCATTTATTAATTACTAGCAGAAATGCCCGAAGTTGCACGGGATAATGCTAACGTAAAATTACCGTGGTTCATATTCGGAAATATTTTGATGAAAAATCTCCTCCCAATCTGTACAGGGTTAATTGGAAGACCCTTAAGTACTTCAATACCTTTACAAGGAAAGGTTTATGACTATACACGTTAGGTTTATTTAACTTAGCTACAATAAAGTAACAGTACCTGATTAAATAAAAGTGGTTACAGCAGCCCTAGTGGAGAATTAAAAACGTTAGGATAACGAAGAGCATCCCCAGGATATATTGTAAAGTAGCGTGCTGCTCCAAGTGAGAGTTGAACCTTGAACTCCGAACTGTTGAGCTACTGGGACGAAAGACGTTGAGCTACTGGGACGAAAGACGTTGAGCTACTGGGACGAAAGACGTTGAGCTACTGGGCTCTACCGTTGAGCTACTGGGACGAAATTGCAAGATCTTATCGTCAAAGTGAACTTCTCCAACCTCTAATGTCAGTTTGGCGAACAACTGACAATCTTAATAACCACCTCCTGGTACTACTACTTTTACCCAGGTTAGTATCATTCGTGGTCGTTATCCTCTTTATTTGAAATCGGCGCTCAATCTTCCAAAGTCCACTGAATCTGTACTAGTCGTACTAGGATGACTTTCAGACCTCCATATTTGCACTAACCTACAAGGTTGATTTGTTCTGGAACCATTGTAAGTAACTTGCTGCTCTAACTGGGAATCGAACCCTGTATCTTCGAACTTGCCAGCCGACGTTCTACCGTTGAGCTACTAGAATGACATTGCAAGACTTTATCGTCAATGTGGGCTCTGTAATCTTCACAGCATTTGAAACCGTGCTATCTACAGTGTTTGTCACCATCTACAGTATTTACGCGATAATATTAGTTCTGGAATTTAGTTGGGCACTGTCTCTAACAGAGAATACTACAAACATGCTTTGCTACACTAGATTTCTGTTCATGTGTTATTTATTGTATCTTTCCTGAATAGGACATCCATTTGAAATAACCCTATTGTATCAAATAAATGTTAGGAGTTTTATTGTCGACACAACTGTTGGATTAGTCTTTTCTTTTTTATCGCATTGTTGCCATGTTAGTTATCCTAACTTTTTTAATTTTTCGCTAGAGGCACTGCATTTAATCGCTTTCATTTGGTCAGGCAAGGTAAGTTTACTATAGAAGGTGCACACTCATGACATTTTTTCCTACAAATTTATAGGGTATGTGGTGCTTTGGGGAAACACATGAATCAAATAAGAAGAGAAAATGGCACAACATTTAAAAAAATCTGATGTGGGCAACACATGACTTTCCTTATATAATGTAATGAATTTACTACTTTAACCTTAGAAATAATAGGTTATTCTTATAGAAGATATATTCTTTCCAAGATATTGAATTTTCGTCAGTCGTAATTTTCATTGATTTAGCCTCATTTTTATCCATTTGGCGAGTTTTTCGTTAATTTAGCAACATTTAAACAAGTCGTCAAGTTGGCGACATTCCACCAAATTCGTCGCCAAAATCTCGCCAAGCGTTATGGATGGAGAAATAAGTTATTCTTACAGCAGATAAATGACCATTGGCGTTCAAATACAAAAGTATTACTCAAAGTATCTTTTTTCATGAATGGAACGAGCTAGATTTGCGAGAATGATGTCACCAAATTTATCGCATGATATTACATATGAAAAGTGAACATGTTTCTCAATAGACAATACTTTTTTTCTTATTTTACATGATTTTTTGATATTTTTTTTAAATGTGCAATATCTCGAAAACGGTTTATGCTAGCGTTCTAAACTTTGTATCAATCGTTTTCTAATGAAGAATTACATAAGAAATGTCTATTTGCGCAACTTTATTTAAGGATTTGATTTTTTCAAAATTTCACTCGAAAATTTAGGGGGGTTCTGGAAAATCGATTGCGTATAAAAACAATATGCTTCCAGTATTCACGGATTGTGATTTCTGAACCAAATTTCGTTCGAATCGGTCCATTCATTCGTCAGTTATCGTCTCCACAGACTCACTGACACACACACACACACACACACACACGCACACATACTTTCACATACACACACACATACTTTCACGCACACACACACACAGGCATCACCTTAAAAATGTTTGATTCGTGATCAGAGATGCTTGAAACGTGCTTTCCCATCGAAAACTCGAATTCGAATTTTCAACCCCGTCACAATACTTTCCTTATACATTATGTATATAAGGAAAGTAAAAAAATATAACGAGGCCTTATTAATTTATTATGGGCGTTCAGATATCTAAGGGATGGTCCTCAGACTCAAAGTACCCCACAACCCTGGGGTGCTGCTAGAATAGTCTAATGGAATTGATCGGGGCCCTCACACAATTGTTTACGTGGGTACAGTGCTAAGTTGGACCAATGGTAGCATACTGTAGGCTATGCCCAAAATTGCAGCCCGAAAATATTCAGCATGGACGAGTTTGTACTACGCATTTGAATAGAAAATTACAAACATGAAACATACATTTTCCTGCGAAGGAGAAAAATGCCCTAACGAGTTTAATGAAGGAATACCTGAAGGGGGGGGGGACACACCCGGATCTATTTGATGAGCCACCCTGCTACCCCCGGAACTGTAATATGAATCAACAGTAGATACTAAAAATTCATTTTCTAAATTTTTCACATCTAAATTTTTCACAATTTTTCACAAGTGCCTATAGGCAACTCCCGCAAATAAACACCCAAAGGAGTATCCAAACAGTTCACACAGAGGAATTATAAGGAAACTTAAATTTCATTCTATATTATAATAAGCAGTATGCCACCTGAAAAGGTTATGCAATTGCAAAACATTTTTTCAATAACCCAGTCTCCAATTTTTATTAAAACTACATCTAATTTAAACTCTCCTCATGTATTTTAAATCTTACGCAACATTCCCCTTAAATACAACATCCATTAAAAGAAATTTATTTCACCGTACTTCATAAAATATGAGTCTTTAATGGAACACGTAAATCTAAAATTATTGAATTTTATTCTCATGTTTATCAGTGTGGCCCGATCAGCCATCCATCTTCCATTTGAACGTCCGCCATCTAACAATTGAGCCTTTTTACAAAACACCACAATCAGCCTGTCTTTGTATTCCACTGATAAAATGGGATAGTTTATTATCAGTAATGTGTTCAGGTCATTTGTTTTGAACATTGACAGGGGTATAATCGAATGAGTAACGAAATTTTAATTTAAGTATTCTCGTTTCGTCTGAATGCTACTTTATGTGTAGGGAATAATTAGAAATTTTAAATGTATGGCAACAATATGCTTGTGAAATAATAAATCATGTATGTATCCAGCAAAGATAATGCAAAAATCTATTATTTTTATAGTATCTTATTTACTATGGATCTTATGACCGACTGTGTGTCAACGTGAAATCGTTCGGATTCATAGCCACCAGGCTCGAATCTCGGATTCAAAGCAGAGGTTCAAAATATGCATGGATGTTTGTAGTGGTTTTAAATCCACTTTAAGCTGTATTCCCATAAGGGTTATTGTGAGCTTGCAGAGTACACTTCAAAGATAAGAGCTTGTAATTCTTTCCCAATAGCTCAACGGCAGAGCGTCGTCTGGCCAGTTCGGAGATCCGGGGTTCGACTCCCGGTTGGGGTAGCAAGGTTCTTTACACTGACGCCCGGAAAAATCAACCCTGTAAGTTAGTGTAAAGATGTCGCAGGTCTGATGACCCCAGACCATGACACTCACATAGTGGGTTTAGAATAGCTAGCTGCAAGGCGGGGAAAGGATACCTCCTGCACTCAGGAGACACCCAAGGTCTACCATCCCGCCAAACGAACCATTATTTAGGTCTAGAAAGATAAAAATTGATGAAAAAGGTTGTGGTTAAACAGACAGTTTTACATTATATTTGAACTTGACAAGTTCTGAACTTGACAAGTCCATTTTTCAACAAGAACGATCAATCATGCTTAAAGCATTGATTATGAAACACTTTCCAACTTCAATGCAATTTTATTTAAAAAAGTCGAAAATGCAATATATTCCTCGGTAATATTTTAAAACTTATCACAATACTACATTGATTTATTATATTTGAAACCTTAAACCTTCATCGAAAAAAATTAACTTCATTCAAATGACGGCATTAAAGTATAAATTGCCTGGTTTAAACATCTCTAAAATGTGATACATTCCTTGGTAATAATTTTAGAATTATCATAATACTACGATAATTTATTATATTTGAAAACTTCATCGAAAACAACTGAAATTCATTCAAATGACGTCATAAAAAAATAACACGCCTGGCTCTCTCTATAAAAGCAACATTTCATTCATAAATAATTCCCCCATTCATGTCTTTCATCACAATACTATAATAATTTATTTTATTTAAAAATTAAGACCATTGAGCTACAAGTAAGTAAGTTCTATGCGTTAAACTTCATCAAAAAATATCGTCCTTCTCCTTCTAAAATCAATGAATATTTCATTCATATCAGCTAAGCAGACTCCATGGACTAAATGATTTTGTGTTAAAGAATAACAGCGATTCCAATACAACTCATTCTACATATTTTGTTGTTTACATTTTACATAGGTGAAAAATAGGCTTAATAGTAGAAATAATCAAATTTAGATGCGCATTTAAACTGGAATATATTGTCATTGCGTTGTTTCCGTATGTAGATGCACAGAATTTAGGCAAAAATAAAGTAGTTTTAGGACGGATACAACACTCAATATGAATTAAAAAGAACTTTAAAAATCACGATTTTGACACAAGATGGATGCCATATATCATTTTGAAGTGGGTCATGTGATCGTTTCATATCATGGACACGTGATCGCTTCATATAAGAGGTGTTATTATTATTTTAATTTTTATTTAAAAAACTACTGAATATATTTCGCTGAATTTTTTTTTATATATTTTATGGAACTATTTGAATATTGCCTAAAATTTTCGAAGCAATTTGTGAATTTTAAATCCGCTTAAAAAATACTTTAAAAATTAGGTCCCATAGGGCTCAATGTAATCCATTTTTTCAACCCGGGTTCAATCCAAAACTAATTGGGTGATATTATTCATTTATATTCCCATAGGTCCTATAGACCGTCTGAACAACATACTAAAATTTCATTTTGATTAAGTCATTTTTACGGCAGTTATCGTGCTAACAGACAGACAGACAGACAAACAGAATGAACAAAGTCATAAACACTTTTCAACTTTGTTGTAAAGTGTTAAAAACTGAGTCTCACTCGATATTTAACATATTTTTATTTTAAGTCAATTTTTGATTTCCCCTAATTTGTTAGAAAGAAAGGTTAATTTTCCTTTTCGGCTATCCTGGGAATTGATAGCTGTGTGGTGTTTATGGATTGACTTAACAAATTTCATTCATTTAGCTCAGTTTTTGTCGAGAGCTAAAGTGGTTAGACTTATAGATAGACACAGATACACATACATCATTGAAAAAACAGTTCATTCGTATTCGGCGATGTTAAATTGTGTAGATTCATCAAAATCTGAGGATCGTGTTTTTAACCTATTCAGTCATTTTTACGGCAGTTATCGTGCTAACGGACAGACAGACAGAATGAACAAAGTCATAAACACTTTTCAACTTTGTTGTAAAGTGTTAAAAATGGGAAAAGGGTTATTGCGAATATAGATAAAAAGATCTTTGAAAAATAAAATTTAGAGCGAGGTATATTAACATAATGAAAAATAGATTAAAATTAAAGAAAATAATAAAATTTTAAAAGTGAAATTTAGAAAATATATAAACAAAGAAAATATTTGGAAAAGGAAATAAATTTAGGCGCATGGAAAACAAAAACAGAAATTTAAGAAATGTAGAATAAAATTTAGAAAAGAAAATTTAGAAAAATACAAATAAAAAGTCTCAAAAGAAAAAGAAAGAACTGAGAAAATAAGAACAGTTAACATGGATTTTTTTTTAAAACTGAAAATGTAGAGGAAACACAATAAGTCCATATAAGTTAATAAGAATGATATAAAGGGATTCATTAATCAAAATTAATTGAGAGCAGAATCTACTCATACGCTTAGGTTACTTTATTAAAAATTTCCATGGCAACAGTTTTTAACACTTTACAACAAAGTTGAAAAGTGTTTATGACTTTGTTCATTCTGTCTGTCTGTCTGTCTGTCTGTCTGTCCGTTAGCACGATAACTGCCGTAAAAATGGCTTAATCAAAATGAAATTTTAGTATGTTGTTCAGACGGTCTATAGGACCTATGGGAATATAAATGAATAATATCACCCAATTAGTTTTGGATTGAACCCGGGTTGAAAAAATGGAATACATTGAACCCTATGGGACCTAATTTTTCAAGCATTTTTTAAGCGGATTTAAAATTCACAAATTGCTTCGAAAATTTTAGGCAGTATTCAAATTGTTCCATAAAATATATAAAAAAAAATTCAGCGAAATATATTCAGTAGTTTTTTAAATAAAAATTAAAATAATAATAACACCTTTTATATGAAGCGATCACGTGTCCATGATATGAAACGATCACATGACCCACTTCAAAATGATATATGGCATCCATCTTGTGTCAAATTCTTGATTTTTAAAGTTCTTTTTAATTCATATTGAGTGTTGTATCCATCCTAAAACTACTTTATTTCTGCCTAAATTCTGTGCATCTACATACTGAAACAACGCAATGACAATATATTTCAGTTTAAATGCTCATCCAAATATGATTATTTCTACTATTAAGCCTATTTTTCACCTATGTAAAATGTAAACAGCAAAATATGTAGAATGAGTTGTATTAGAATCGCTGTAATTCTTTAACACAAAATCATTTAGTCCATGGAGTCTGCTTAGCTGATATGAATGAAGTATTCATTGAGTGTAGAAAGAGAAGGACGATATTTTTCGATGAAGTTTAAAGCATAGAGTTAACTTATTTGTAGCTCCATGGTCTTAATTTTTAAATAAAATAAATTATTATAGTATTCTGATGAATGACATGAATGGGGGAATTATTTATGAATGAAATATTGCTTTTATAGAGAGAGCCAGGCGTGTTATTTTTTTATGACGTCATTTGAATCAATTTCAGTTGTTTTCGATGAAGTTTTCAAATATAATAAATTATCGTAGTATTATGATAATTCTAAAATTATTACCGAGGAATGTATCAAATTTTAGAGATGTTTAAACCAAGCAATTTATACTTTAATGCCGTCATTTGAATGAAGTTAATTTTTTTCGATGAGGTTTTAAGGTTTCAAATATAATAAATTAATGTAGTATTGTGATAAGTTTTAAAATATTACCGAGGAATATATTGCATTTCAGACATGTTTAAATAAAATTGCATTGAAGTTGGAAAGTGTTTCATAATCAATGCTTTAAGCATGATTGATCTTTCTTGTTAATTTTATCGAGATCTCGGAGGTCTGAAGACTCCAGACCGTGCGACTCACATACTGGGTTTAGAGTAGCTATCTGCAAGGCCGAGAAAAGATACCTCCTGCATTCAGGAGGCATCCAAGGTCTACCATCCAGCCAAACGAACTTTTATTTAGGTCTAAAAATATAACAATTTATGAAAAATATTGTGATTAAACAGACAGTTTTACATTATATTTGAACTTGACAAGTACGTCCATTTTACAAAAATGGTAAAATGGTTATTGCGAATATAGATAAAAAGATCATTGAAAAATAAAATTTAGAGTGAGGTATAATAACATAATGAAAAATAGATTAAAATGAAAGAAAATAATAAAATTTTAAAAGTAAAATTTAGAAAATATATAAAAAGAAAATATATGAAAAGGAAAATAATTAGGCATATGAAAACAAAAACAGAAATTTAGATTAAAATTTAGAGAAGAAAAATAAGAAAAAATACAAATAATATGGGTTAAAAGAAAAAGAAAGATCCAAGAAAATAAGAACAGTTAACATAGCTTTTTTTTTTTTTTTTTTTTAAGGAAAAAAAGGGAGGGAACAGAATAAGTTCATATAAGTTAACAAGAATGAAATAATGGCATTCATTGATCAACATTAATTGAGAGTAGAATCTACTCATAAGCTTAGGTCACTTTATTAGAAATTTCCATGGCAACAAGAATACTCGGATAAGATCTCGGAAGTCTGAAAATAACCCTAGTACGACTAATACGGATTCAGTGGACTCTGGAATATGGAAAGCCGATTTCAAATTGAGAGGATAACGATCCCACAGGATACTAACCTGGGTAAAAATAGTAATACAAGGAGGCTAATCTGAGTTAAAAAATAGCAGGACGTGGTCAGTCAGCTTGTCAAGTGCAATATACACGGAAAATACAAAAATTATTTTAAACGCTTTCAAATTGTAAAAATATTATAAGATCTCGTAATATTTTTACAATTTGAATGCGTTTAAAATAATTTTTGGATTTTCCGTGTATATTTCTTGGATTATTTTGTATTAATTAATAGTATGTTCATTTACCATTTTATATTTTTATGCAAATTTACTGTATAACTGGTCTCCATATATGAACATTACATGTTTTACCACTCATGTAGCCACTGATGAAGGGCGTATTAACTCCCGAAAGCGCTCTGACGGTTTTAAAATGCTTTGTATTTCTTTTAAGATGTTTTAATAAATGACCTTTCGTTTTAAAGACGTTTTGTCCTTAATTTTATTTATTGAATACAGACGTGATACCAATTTTTGATTGTTAGTATGAATAGTTTATGAGTAGAAGTATCATGATATGTTTTATGAATTAGAACAATGAACAAATTTGATATCCGATAATTAATTGAAATAATTAATTAAAAACTATTAAATTTTAAATTAGATGTAGTCATTGACTATTTACTTAGGAGCCCAATATCAGATTTATGCCTTATTATAAAACATAGGGCCACGCTCTAAAATACGATATACGGAGGTTAAATTAATAATTTGCCAATACGCCATTGAAGCTAAAAGGTGAAGCCCCAAATAAATAGGTCTGCAGTCTCAGGAGCACAGCTTTACATACATTAACTTTATCAAACTATTGCGCAACGAAAATAATATTTAGACTAACACACTTTGAAAAGAGGTCTGTTTTTAACGTATTTCCCGGACATTTTATTTGTATATACATTATGTACGAAACTATAACTTGATATAATTCTTTGACCATTAAGTATCATTGATATGTACCATTGCGTTGGGGCTAATGAACATTTTTGTGAAACTGTCGTTTAATTTTCAGTACTTCTGCAAAATTCTTTACCAAGATTCCACTTTAAGGAGCCCTAAAACCTCAATGAAACACAGTTTGGGAACCGCTGATCTAATCTTGATCTACTCGAACAAGATTCCAACTTCTTTTTGTAGAATTGGAATCCACAATTTCCTCCATTTGAATGAATGATCCATGTTTAGAATTAGCCATGTTTTAATGCGCCATGTTTAGAATTAAGGCCTGAACAGCAGAAACTGAATTATTATTTCCGGATCATGCCCTTACAGAACCATCCTTTGCAACTATCATTCCTTAATGATCATTATGATCGACTGTATGGCCATAGATCCTCATGCATCCCTTCTTATAGCAAGCGAATACGCAATATTGTAGCAGCAACCCTTTAGTAGACCTTTATGTTAGGAAAACAAAGTTTTTGAAATCTGTGTAAAGAGTTTACTCCTGTTTTCACAGATAGTTCCAAAGCAGGTGATTACGTTGGTTTAGCCTACGTTTGTAACAATACTGGAGTAATGTATTTTAAACTGCATGTATCTTGTTCTCTTTTGCAGCAAAGATTATGAAGATTATGGCAATATACCTGTCTCTAATCTTCATATAGCATCAAAATTCCAAAAAGAACATTCTTTATACTGACCTGAACATTATTTATACTGACCTGAACATTATTTATACTGAATTTCATTAAAGCTCTTATCATCTAAGACAACTATGAATTATTACATTGCCTCTGATATCCTTAAGCATGAGCATCCTCTGATATCCTTAAGTATGAGTATCCTCTGATATCCTTAAGTATGAGCATCCTCTGATATCATTAAGTATGAGTATCCTCTGATATCCTTAAGTATAAGCATCCTCTAAAGGTACAAATATATCATACTAAATTCTGTTGGGTCCCAGGACATGTTGGTGTCAAAGGAAACGACTGGCAGACATTGCTACTAAATCAGCTACTTAAACTTTAAATCTCACCATCCCTTTAACTGACATCAAATAATTCGTTTTAAAAAATATTCATGAAAAATGACAGTATATCTGGAATGAGCAATCTCATAATAAGTTGCACGAGATAAAGCCCTTAGTACAAAAATTGACTTGTTTCCAATGTAGGAAACTGGATGTAATTTTAACTCGTTTGCGTATTAGTCACACTCGTTTTACTCATGGGCATTTTCTTTTAGGAGAAATTGAACCCTTTTGTAATGTGTGTCAAACCGCAGCAAGTGTAAAATAAATTTTAATTACTTGTACTAAATATAAACAGTCTCGTTTTAAGCATTTCAAAACTTACACTATAACTTTGGCAGATTTGATTGGAAAAAATCCTCATTTGGGGAATTTTTCCATTCTTATTGAACATCGGTTTTTACCATCATATTTACCTTTACTTCCCATAACCTTTTAGATATTATTTTTCATCTAGTATCCATTGCTATACCTCTTTCATTGTCATGTTTTATTCATATATAATCACCCTTAGATTATGCACTTGTTTTTTTTCTTGGCTAATATCTATATTTTAATATTATTTGCCTGGCATAGCATATCCTCTTTAGATTTTGTGCCAAAACCCTAATCAACCAATCTCTATTTGTAGTGAGATCGACTTTCAACTGCCAAGATGAACGACCTCCCTCATATTCTATACTTTTATGTATTCAGGCCAGCATCCTGTGTGGTCATGATGTCGAAACTGACACCATAATTCTCAGGATCTATTGACATTTCATAGTGTCTTTTTCAGACTCCCATCTTTATTTCATCTAATCTACGAGGTAAAGTCGCTCATACGCCATTGTAAAGGACTTACTATTCCAGCATGAGATCACACCCCAAATCCTTGAACTGGCCAGTCTATGCTCTAATTGAGCTATTGGGACAAGATTCCAACTTCGTCTTTTCGAAGTTGATCCTATATAACTTTTATACTACTAGGGGCTTTCGCCCTCTGCTCGCTATCACCCGTCGGGGCCATATGCTGCACCCAATGATTGGGGCCTGTGACTGCTTCAAAGCATTTTGGTGGGATATTTTACACACAAAAGGGTTACATTTTTATGTTTCGCTTAAATTATGGCGATTTCTTCCATTCGACATTAATTTTGTTATGATAGTACTATTTTAGAAAGATGGCGTTTGCTCTGAAAGCGTTTGTTTGGTTTAAGCGATACTGTTTCAAGAATCCGTCGGTGGTCGTTGCCTTTTGTATGCAGACGTACCTTTTGTATGAATCCAACTATAGCGCATGCGGTTTGTAAGCACATCGCAGGTTCACAACTTTGTCTGATTTGATGGAGCAGGCTAAAAAGTGTAATTTTATTATACGCTGTTCACAACTGAAATCGCAACACCATTAAGAAATAGATGTATTCTTATGAAATTTACAGAACATAATTCTAACATGGTAATGTGCAAGTGATCAAAAAATCATACCTGGAAACTAAAAGAATGGAACTTTTTGACATTAGATCAATATGGAATAGGCCCATCTCGAGCGGCTATGCAGGATTGAATACGACGAAGCATTACGTCAATAATATGGTCAATGGTATGCTGAGGAATGGCATTCCACACTGCAAGCAATTGGGCTTGTAACTGAACATGGTTTGCTGGAATTGGGAGTTCTCTTAGTAGGGGACCCATGACATCCCAGATATGCTCAATTGGCGACAAATCTAGAGAATATGCTGGTCAAGTCAGGATATCAAAACCATGTAGACCATTCATAGTTACCTGTGCAGTATGTTGCCTGGCATTATCCTGCTGAAAAAGCAGTCCAGGCCTGGTTGACAGATATGGCTCTACCACAGGTCTCACAATATCAGAGACGTATGGTTGTGCCGTGATACTGCCAGACACGTGGACCAAAACTATTCGTCCACCAAATGTTAGAACCACCCCAAACCATGTTAAGGGGGCTGTGTGGCAACTGATAGAAAAAGTTTTCTGGTGGCATTGTTGAAATCACAGCCATACGCGAGTACAGCCATCTGGCATGCCAAAACAGAATCGTGATTCATCCGTGATTAGAATGTTTCGCCATTCTTTCGACCAATTGCGTCTCATTTGACACCACTGGAGGCGACGTAACCGATGAAGACGTTGAAATGGTAGGTATCGAACAAGTCATCTACCTCGGAGTCCTGAGTCGTGCAAACGGTTTCGAATTGTTTGCGTCGAAGCCACGTTACCTATAGTGTGGGATATATGTCGTTCTAACACGGTTGCTGTGGTAAACGGCTCCCACACAACGCTTCTCAGAAGCATACAATCTTCACATGGTGAAGTGCACCTGGAAGCTCCACTGCCTGATCTTCGTGTCACTTCATTGTCTTTTACGAACAGTAACGCACGCTGTTGAACTGTGCTCACATCACGACCCAGTGATCCTTCGAAGGCTTAATTCACCCTCGCTTAGAACAATGATTTGTTGCCATTCCTTTGATGACAACTGAACGTATGCGATACGTCTACGTACTCTTGGCATACTGTGGCGATTTTTACAACCTGAAACCAATGACGCTATTATTTAGCTGTGATATCGATCCTCCTTGCCCTGACGCTTTTAGGCTGCTCGGCAAGGTGTTACGTCACTATGCGTAACAAAACTGTGATCATTTGCATATATGCCCTTGCTGTTTCTATTGCCTGATTTACATAAAGCTACACCTACAACTTTATGGTGTTGCGATTTTTGTTGTGAGCAGTGTGCATATAGGATTCATCCATTTTATAAACTATAATTTATTAATAATTTTTTAAGATACATTGGGTGTCAAATTTCAGTTGTTTCTGTGAAACTACAATATGAAAAAAAATCAAAGATACTTAAGAATGAAAGCATTTATTGTCATATGCATTTATATTTATATAAAAATCTTTGTTATCTATATTTATTCAAATTAAAGAATATCTAAAAATTAAAGTCATTTTTCCTTATTAGTTATTGCATAAATTTCCCTGGAAAAAATTGTAAATTATATGATTTTGATTAAAGCAGATTCTATAGATAACAAGATTTTTATTTTGCTATTTAAGAAATGTTTGCCTTAAAATTTCAATTCTGTGATCTCTTTCCAAAAACATGACAATTTCTAAAAGTATTGCTTTATGCAATAAACTCGGTAAAATCACCTTCATTTATTCATTTTTTATTTGTATATAAATATTAAGTCATGTATAATTATACCAATTATCATGAACTCAAAATTCTAACTTCAACTCTGATCTATTCTTCCACAATGATCTTCTCCAATTTCTATCTCGACTTTAAATATGTTTTAATGACTAATCCACCCATTCATGTTCAGCTATGATCATCCTTTGTAATACCAAAGTGGCCTGGGAGATGAAATTAAGTCAATTTTACACCGGCTCTTTGCCTTGAATAATTTGATCATTGAAGAAGAAAGTTGGTTTCAGGGAAGTGTTTGATAATTTCAAAGAAGGGCTGCAATTAACACACTTTCTATCGCAATTAGGATACAATTTACTTTTCAAAAGTTTAAAGGAAGTAACAAATATCGAATTTAAAAGGATAAGACGGTATGATCCAAAAATACATCATAAATCTGATTAAGGGGATAGTATAACTAATACTGTATAAACATACAGTATCCTGTTTCATAGAATTAAATACATACGTCCGACACCGCAGCCATAGATTTAGTCAGCTACATGTCATGTAGCTGACTAAGAGATAAATTATACAGCACAAAATGCTGAAGGTAGAAACTTGAATTTTTGATTAGACGTAGGACTATAAAGTTTTGAGAAAAATCCAAAATCTTTGGATTTTGTTAAAAAACTTTAATTATTTCGGAGTTTTCTATTTATTTCTATGTGATGCAGATGAGTAAAACAGACAGCGTGACTAAGGGGTGAATTGCACAACGCAAATTGCTGAAGGTAGAAACTTGACATTTGGTATGCATGTGGACATGACTTATGAGTGGTGAAAAAACTAAAATCTTTGAATTTTGTGCAAAATCTTTTGAAATGGCGGAATTATCTTTTTAACATTTTTCCATCTATAACTCGAGAACGGCACACAAAACTCGTTTTTATACCATCACTAGAACAAAATATTCCTTTATTTTTCACAACCTCTGTTGGTGTACATACACTATTCTTGAGATATTTGATTTTATAGTTACAGCAGACATTTTTATCACATTTTATCCATGGAGTTTGTATGGATTAGGATTCAATTGTATACACATCGGCCAGTGAATTAAACACCGAGGAACACGTATGCAAATGTAGGTCACTTACGGATCTATGCAAATTACCTTGGTGATGGGAGGTACACGTGATCGCAAGACCGCTATAAGAATGCTGTCTGTGTATTCCGAGAGAATATGAACAAAATGGGGAAACAGTAGATTTTTCAATGTATGAAAAATATCTTATTGCGGGGCCCATTTGGTAGGAGATACCATTGCTAACACATAATAGCTTAGTAATTTCTCAAAAGGTGAAATATCCAAAGTATATAACAGTTAGAAATATAACCCCCAGCCGTTGTCTTAAAAGCGGAACTGTGGATCGAAAACGATTAATCCTTGATCGGCGGCTGCTTGTGAGGCAGAAAAGGGGATCTACTGTGCAACAACTGACGGAAGATTTCAATGAAGGCTTGTCTCAACAGATCTCGACCCGAACAATGGGCAAGAAGTTGCAACGAACCGGTGTAGCGAGTCGCATGGCTGTGTGGAAACCTCTCATTTCAGTAAAAATGTGTTTACAAAGGTGCTGGGAGTGGAGTCACTAGACATCCGATGATTGGAAGGAGGTTAGGTGGTTTGACGAATCACTCTACAGCTTCTTTTGTACCGACGGGAGGCGAGTGTGGCAATAGTCCCATGAAACCATGAACACATCTTGCCTTCTTTGCACAGTTCAAGGTTTTGGTGGGGGGTATCATGGTGTACGGCATATTCGACTGGTTTGGTAATAGTCCCCTGGTATTTTCGGAAGATCAGGTGTCATCCATGGAATACTTGAAAATTCTTGACGATTACGTCCACTCTGCAATCTTGCATTTTGACCCCCCAAGCTACGGGTCTTTTATGGAAGATAATTCTACCACCCACCGTGCAGGAGTCGTGCAACAGCGATTCACGGAGAATGACTCCGACTTCCATCATATACCCTGGTCACCACAGAGTCCAGATTAAAACCTTGTCCATAACGTTTGGGACAACAATCTCCTCTGCCATCAACTATACAGAAGTTTATGATCTGCTTGTCCAACGGCTGCTATTCTCTGAACTTAAATGCACTCCAGCACCTTGTGGAACCAATGCCTAACCGCATATGTGCTGTAATTTGTGATAAAAGAGGTTCAATAAAATATTGAACCTGTGTTTCTATTTCGCTAGCCAGTGTGTGTAGCAACGACGGTAACCAAATTACGTTTCAAATTCTGAAATCGTTTGATGGCTATTATTTAAAACAAACCGGTGAAAACTAATGCTATAATTAATTGATTTATAGCTTAAAATGTCTGGTGACATTGGGAAAAAAGCAATTAAAAATTATCAGACATCATACACAGCATTTTCCATGCTAACATAACTGTAAAATGCGTATCATTTGCTTGCTTTAAATTTAAATGCTGTTAAGAACTGTTATTGAGTGCGTAGATGGCACATACAGTGACCACTACCACTATCCATAGAATCTAAGCAAAATGGCTAGTTGTAAATATTCCCATACACGGAATTAAAACTCCGGTGTTATAGATCTGAAGGAGGTGAACCGTTTGAACTAAGACCCAAAGTGAAACTTTTTACAGCAGGTAGATCTTGCTGCTCAGGGATAGTATCCTATGAATAAAATACTGGTGTTTGCGACTCTAAGAAATCCTCTGTTAAAAATTTCTTGTTTTGTAGAGCATTGTGTTTTCTAAAAGAAAATAACACATTTTTCTTAAATTTTTTTAGAGCAGTATATAAATTACAAAAATTTTGTATCATGTGTGTTGAGCTTCCTCCTTAGAATCGCACGGTTCTTCACTTGTTCTCGGGAGAAGAGAAACAGTCCCTACTTGAGGTAAGTCCGGCATTAAAACACAATCACAATCCTTAAAACACACAACCTTTATTCACCTTAAATTCTCAACAAGTGTAAAGGGTAGGCGTTAAAATTTCATGTTGGGAAAACGCCATAATCATTTAAGACAATGTATCAAGTGGCGCTGGGATAAGTTAAACCTCATCGTATTATATGTATCTCTAAATATGAGTAAATAGATTAAAAACGTATCAAAAACAAATTTAATATAAAATAAGAAATTTATACGACTTTGTTAAAGAAAAGGAAATTTAATGTTTGTTCCACAATTTCAGTTTAATAGTAATTTTATACATCAACAAATAAATCTCACTGAAAATTTTTAGTAATTTTAAAAATCATTATTTAGAGTTTTTGTCCTTTTTTTCTTATATGTATTATTTCGTATTTAGAGTATATGGCAATATTGTTCTGAAGAACTTTAAATATACAACTTTTATGACATAAGTTCCATTATGTTTTCTCATTATTACTATTTTTGTATTAATTTTGTTATATAATGCATGTTTTGAAATTCTTCATATGTATTGTATATGTTTTACATATTGTATAAGTTTATGTAATGTATATGTTTTATGAACTGTATATTTTTTATATATTGTATATGGTATATGTATTGTGTACGCTTGTTAATGTAAAATATTTTGAAGTATAAATAAGTCCACGCCTATAATCAGTAATTAGCAAATCTCATATCGAGGTCTAATGATAGTATGTTGTGTGAATATATGTATTACTATGGCAAAAGGCTCTTATTGAACTAAATAAAATTCATTTTAATGATTAATTCTGCTACAACAAATCATCCGTACAGTGAAAATTGAAACTTAAAAAATAAAGAATATTCTAAAATATTCACGATTAATTTATCTTTTAATGTACTTTTGTTTCCATATATTCTGTACCACACTGTTCTATAACCAAGAACAAAACACTTCCTACTTCTGCTCCTAATTAGGGAATTTCAATTAGAAAATAATAAAAAAAAATCTGATGTGGGCAACACATGACTTTCCTTATATATTGTAATGAATTTGCTACTTTTACAGTCAAAAAATAGGTTTTTCTTATAGTAGATACTAATATTCTTTCCAAGATATTGAATTTTCGACAAATAGTCGTCATTTTCATTGATTTAGCGTCATTTTTATCGATTTGGCGAGATTTTCGTTAATTTGGCAACATTTCAAAAAGTCGCCAAGTTGGCGACATTCCGCCAAATTTGTCGCCAAAATTTCGCCACGCGTTATGGACGAAGAAATAAGTTGTTCTTACAACAGAAAAATGACTATTGGAGTTCAAATACAAAAGTATTACTCAAAGTATCTTTTTTCATGAATGGAACGAGCTAGATCTACGAGAATGATGTCACCCAATTTATTGCATGGTATTACATATGAAAAGTGAACATGTTTCTCAATAGGAAATATTTTTTTTCATTTTATATGACTTTTTAATAATTTTTTTGAAAAATGTGCAATATCTCGAGAACGGTTCATGTTAGCGTTCTAAAATTTATGTCAATCGTTTTCTAATGAAATATTACATAAGAAATGTCTATTTGCGTAACTTTACTAGTGGTTTTGATTTTTTGACGATTTTTTCAAAATTTTATTCGAAAATTTGGGGGGGTTCTGAAGATTCGATTGCATTTAAAAATAATAGGCTTCCAGTGCTTACGGATTGTGATTTTTGTACCAAATTTGGTTATAATCGATCAATTCGTTCGTCAGTTATCGTCTCCACAGGCTCACTGACACACACACACACACACATACTTTCACACACACACACACACAGACATCACTTCAAAAATGTTTGATTCGTGATCAGGGATGCTTGAAATGTGCTCTCCCGTCGAAAACTCAATTTCGAATTTTCGACCCCGTCGCAATTCTTTCCTTATACATTATGTATATAAGGAAAGTAATACTAATACTACACTTTGTTGCTTCAAATGAGAACAGATGGAAAGATGCTAACACTAGCGGCACCTAGATATAATTCTCAAAGCATTATGGTAATTTCAAGGTTTTCATTTAGAGAGGTTTTAGTGAACCACATGGTGGTAATAGTATATCTATAGATTTATGTGCGAGACTTGATATTTTCATCATTCTAATTTTATCGCAATCGTAAGACGCCATTTATTCATTTAACTTCATCTTTCTTTAGTTCGCAATTATTTAATATATAAATATATATATATATATATATATATATAAATTGAAAGATTTTAATCGAAAATTATGCATAAACTACTGTATGTACAAAAAAACCCATCTCTAGCATATCTGTTACAAATGAGTAACTATAGGCCAAGACTAAGGATAAAGATAGAAGGTAACTTATCACTACAATGGAAAGGGGGATGAGAAGAATAATAGGATACAAAAATCACAATTAAAAGTATATAAATATAAAAAAAGGAAAAAGAAAACACGGCAAAAATGAGAAAAGACAATAATAATTAGCTCAAGATAAGAGATTAAGACATAGAGAACAATCAATTGAAACTACACAAAAAATGGCGGTTAGTTCGAAATTGCATTCTCATCAGGACAGATGTATATATATATACGACTTGTTCATTCCGATGCTTCTAGATAATTAAGCTGTTGAGGTTGATCGTGTATACACGTGGTGGAAGAAGAAGGGTTCATGCCGCATGGTAATACAAATTTTCTTAATGTATCCTATTTTCATTTTTTTATGCCTGTAGTCTGAGTTTGGGTATTTATAGTAATGTACTATTGCCCAATCTGAAACAGGCATATGTTTGGGTTGGTTAGAGTTAAATACTCAGACCTGAGGAGGAATTTAACTCTGACTAATCATCGAATTTGGATTGGTGCTGTTCTCTACTCTTGTCGGCATTGTGGCCGTGGTTTTGCTTCTATGGTGGTGTTGATATTGTTTTTTTTTGTGCTTTTATTATTATTATTATTATTATTATTATTATTATTATTACATATATATATATATATATATATATATATATATATATATATGTGTATATATATATATATATATATATATATATATATATATATACTATTACGATAAAGTGAGACAAAATAGGGTATATCCCAAATAAGCCTGAAATTAAAAGAACTATTCACTACAAAGGAGGAGGCGCAAATGCTGCTCAAATTCCCTAGTAAAATACATGAATGAAAGTAGAAAAGAACGGGAGTGACCATATGAATTACATAAGAATGGTAGGGGTGGATTGCGACACCCCTTTCCCGCTTAAAGCAGCTTTTACAACCCGGGTAACGCTCACGGAACCAATATAATTCCATGGTCAGCCTCCCAAATGTGCGAAAATAAAAGCATCAGAACAGACTCAGAACCAAAGAAGTAAACGAATCCATGAAGGAGAAACATCCGCTAGTCCATTCCGATGGAACGTCTCTTTATATAAGTAAAGTTGCTCATGCGCAGAGAAATATCAGGATTATCCTGTGTCGCAATCCACCCCTACCATTCTTATGTAATTCATATGGTCACTCCCGTTCTTTTCTACTTTCATTCATATATATATATATATATATATATATATATATATATGCAGTGGATTTCGATTGCGTTTACGTACCTTGATTGTAACAATGCCTTGCCGGCGAATTCGGGCCCGCTACGAGCATATAAAGGAGTTTGAAAGATGGCGTGCGTTCGGACTGCATGAGGCTCGATCGCACACCGACGAATCGATCGACATTTGGGTAGGAGCGAAGCAGCAATTAGACAATGTTTGTAGGAATGGGTCTGGAATGGCAGATTTCAGAGCGCAGAGGACAGCCTAGAGCGACGACAGATCGGAAAGATAGACCGATTATCAGAGCAGCTGTGACAGCACGAGATTCGTTGTTATCAACCATCCAACTTGTAGAAAACCCAGACCACACGACCAACCCGAAGGCTAATAGTAGCTGTTTGTGTGGCCGGAACCATCCAATGTGTGACAATCATGGAAGTGACCATCCAGACCATTAATAGAAGACTACGGAAGCGGAATCTATACTTGCATCGCCCATTAAATCGCCTACCGTCGTCCATTACGCCGCCTACCTTCAATAGCGATTGCAATGGTGACGAGCCCGATCAGCCTGGAATTGTTCGGATTAGGATCGAATTGTCTTCAGGGATGAGTCCCTTTTCAAACTGAGTCACGACGACCAGCGCGGACGCATGTGGTATGTGGAGATAGCCCGGACATCTCCAGGATCCAGTTCTTATTGTCACACGCCACACGGCCCGACAACAGGGAGTAATGGTCTGGGGTACCATTTCGTTTGGTAGCTGGACCCCTTTGATAGTCCTCCGTGGCACCATCACATCACAGCGGTAAGTTGCCGACATTCTACGACCCTTTGTATTGTCATTCCATTCGCGACACCCCGGGATAACTTTTCAGCAAGATAATGTCAGGCCACATATGGCACGTCTTTCTGATGACTATTTGCGGGATTACGACACACTTCCTTGGCCAGCCAGATCCCCAGATCTCTCGCCTGTTGAACACATTTGGGCTTATATGGGGCGTCGCCTGCGACCATCCCAGAATGTAGACGAATCAGCTAGTCAATTGGAGGCCATTTGGAACGACATCCTTCAGAACACCATCCGACAACTTTAGGCATCAATGCCACGTCGGGTAACAGATTGTATCAAGGCCAGAGGTGGACCAACGCCATATTGACGTGCTCACTTTGTCTAGATCTTTCAGTGCAATAAATCATCCAATTATTCTGAAATTCTAATCATTTTTTTTTCTGTACATCCACATTACACGAAAAAAAATTTGTCTCATTTGGATAATTCTTCCTTGGTGCGTCGATTTTTTTGTCTTAGAGTATA
The DNA here is from genome assembly GCA_951213105.1 of Amaurobius ferox. Classification (NCBI taxonomy): domain Eukaryota; kingdom Metazoa; phylum Arthropoda; class Arachnida; order Araneae; family Amaurobiidae; genus Amaurobius; species Amaurobius ferox. The sequence continues at coordinate 73,884,503 of OX578139.1, forward strand.
TTTAAAGATTTAATACTTTGCATAAATAAGTTTATTTAAAAAATCAGCTATAAATATCAAATTCCTGTAGAAGCCTTCAAATCCTGGAGAGTCTTAGTAGAGCAATGCTTAAATCACTATATATAAAATTAATAAATCATATAAATTTAGTTCAAGTAAAACGGATATTAAAGAAATTCAAAAAGATTTTGTTATTACTTATGTCGATAAGGCTAGTAGTAACTACTCTATCATACATATTACTATATATATATATATATATATATATATATATATATATATATATATATATATATATATATATATATATATATATATTTATATATATATATATATATATATATATAAAGATATATATATATATATGTATATATATATATATATTATATATATATATATATATATATATATATATATATATATATATATATACATATATATATATATATATATATATATATTACAATTCCTGGCATTTAAATCAAATACAAAACTTTTCAAGATCTTGCTCTTCCAATATAAGTTTTCTATAAAAAGATTTCAAACCCTCGGATAATTTGATTTTTAGTATATTTTTTCGCGATGTAAATATTTGCGAATATTTAATACTATCATAAAACTATTCGTCTATTTACGACATCCAAAGTGAATTTGAATTTGTCAAAATTGAATTTGACGAAATTGAATTTCGACAAAAACTATAGTTATTAAAATGCATTTTGGCGTATAACCAATGTGCATTATACTATATTTATCGCCCATTTCAGCAGCGGTAAAATTTTCGAAAGATTTAAAGATAGTAAATCTCCAAAAATTTGAGCCAACAGATGTATTTGTTGAAATAAACTATATAAGCCTTATATTTGATCAGGAAAGTATAAAGCCAATTTAACGAGACTTTACAGTTCTAGTTAAATATTTTCAATTTTATAACTCGTGAAATATTTTATAGGTATAAGAACATAAAGTTATTTTTAAAGTTTAATCCAAGAACCAACTTGTGAAAAAGCTATACAGAGAAATTGAATTTTATTTTCATCCACGTTTTCTTGTAATTCAGATATAGTTTCATGCTTTAAGTATTTTAGCTTATTTCAAATAACAAATTAAAACCTGCGTGTAAATGCAAAGGAAAAACTTATAAAATTATAAGTTCAATTACAAATTTATGCGCATATCAGATTTTAACAATACACCCGTAAACACCCGTAACACCCGTAAACACCCGTAACGTATTTAACAATACACCCGTTTTTTCACATGGTTTATCTAAAAATAGGATATGTAAGTGCCACATTCACCAATTATGAAATTTTCTGATGTGAATAGCATCTAGGGTTTTCTTAAATCTAAACTTTAGGAAGTATTTAAATGCGTTGTGCGCCTTTATATACGAACCTAATACATAAAAATTTTAAGAACTTTGACTTATTTTATCAAAAATACAATTCATGAAATTCAATATTTTAATTCTTTGAACTTTCTTTTTTCGATAAAACTATAAAGTTGGTGTCCGAGCAAGTTTTTGTTTCACTGTGTTTATTTTCACTCAGTGAAAATAAACACACTCTAATTATTTTCAAAATTATAATAAGCATATATAAACATTAAAGGACAAAACTGTTCATTAGGAAATTCAATTTCTGGATTTCTTTTACATATCTCTTATCATTTTTGAGAAATCGTCTTGTTAAGTTGCAAAATATTGAAAAACTTCTGTCTTTACAACATAGTTGAAAAGTGTTTGTGACTTTGTTTATTCTGTCCGTCTGACTGTCTGTCCGTTAGCACGATAATTGCTGTAAAATGACTTTATCAAAATGAAATTTAGTATGTTATTCAGACGGTGTGTGGGACCTATGGGAATATAAATGAATAATATCACACAATTTGTTTTGGATTGAACCCGGGTTGAAAAAATGAAATAAATTGATCCCTATGGGACTTAATTCTTCAAACATTTTTAAGCGGATTTAAAATTCACAAATTGCTTCGAAAATTTTAGGTAATATTTAAAGTATTCCATAAAATATATAAATAAAATTCAGCAAAATATATTCAGTAGTTTTTTAAATAAAAATTAATATAATAATTATACCGCTTATGTGAAGCGATCACGTGACCATGATATGAAAAGATCACGTGACGCACTTCAAAATAAAATATGGCATCCATCTTGTCTCAAAATCGTGATTTTTGAAGTTCTTTTTAATTCATATCGAGTCTTGAATTCGTCCTAAAACCGCTTTATTTTTGCTTAACAATTTAAGCGAATTTTAAGCGAATTTGCTTAACAATTTTAAGCGAATTTTGCTTAACAATTTTAAGCAAACATTTTTAAGCGAATTTAAAATTCACAAATTGCTTCGAAAGTTTTAGAAAATATTCAAATTATCCCATAAAATATATAAAAAAAATTTCAACAAAAATATATTCAGTAGTTTTTTAAATAAAAATTAAAATAATAATTACACCCTCTATATGAAGATGTCACGTGACCGTTATATGAAGAGATTACGTGACCATTATATGAAGAGATCACGTGACTCACTTCAAAATAAAATATGTCATCCATCTTGTGTCAAAATCGTGATTTTTAAAGTTCTTTTTAATTCATATTTAGTGTTGTATCCGTCCTAAAACCGTCTTATTTTTGCTTAAATTCCGTGCATCTACATTATCTACATACTGAAACAAAGCAATTACAATATATTTGAATTTAAATGATCATCAAACTTTGATTATTTCTGCAACGAAGCCTAATTTTCACTTATGGAGAATATAAACATCAAAATATGTAGAATGAGCTGTATAAGGATTGCTGCATTTCTTTAACTCAAAATTATTTAGCTCATGGAGTCTACAATATAGCTGATATGAATGAAACATTCATTGATTTTGCATAGAAGAGTTGACGATTTTTTCGATAAATTTTTAAGCATAGATTTAAATTACTTGTACCGCCACAGTTTTAAGTTTTTAAATGAAATAAATTATTATTGTATTGTGATGAATGAAAGGAATAAAAAAAGGTTTTGAATGAAATGCTGCTTTTATAGAGAGGCGATTTATATTTCGATGACGTCATTTGAATAAAGTTCATTTGTTTCTATGAAGTTTTCAAATATAGTAAATTATTGTAGTAATATGATAATTTAAAAAATATTACCGAGGAATGTATTACATTTTAGGGATGTTTAAACCAGGCAATTTATATATCAATGCCATCATTTGAATGAAGTTCATTTTTTTCGATGCAATTTTAAGTTTTCAAATATAAAAAATTAATGTGATAATTTAAAAAATATTACCGAGTACTGCATCTTATTTTAGAGATGTTTAAATAAAATTGTATTGAAGTTAGAAAGTGTTTCGTAATCAATGCTTTATGCATGATTGATCTTTCTTGTTAAATTATGTAATGTTTATATCACGAGAAAAAAAAAGTGAGCTATGAACAATAAGTAATAAGTACACATTTGAAAGCTCTATAAGGATAAATAATTGGATTTCGTACTATGCTCTTAGGATTCGAAATATATTGATCATAATTTCGAAATATATTGATAATAATTTAATATTTTGAACTAGCTTGAAAAGGGTCTATTTCTGAAATTTTAATATTTTGAACTGTTTTGAAAATGTCTAAAAAGAACACTCAAGAAAAACATTTTCATTCAAATCCATTTCAACTCTATCGGTCTGAATCCACTGATGATTTTTACTTTCCGTATATGCATAGCATAATATATAAGGAAAGTATTGAGACGGGCTCGAAAATTTTAATTCGAGTTTTCGACGCAAGATCACGTTTCAAGCATCCCTGAACACGAATCAAACGTTTTTGACAAGATGTATGAGTGTATGTGTGTGTGTGCGTCAGTGAGTCTGTGGAGACGATATCTCAGGATTGAATTTTAGCGCAGCATTTACAATTCCTGAATACTGGAAGCTTATTTTTTTTTAAGCAATCGAATGTTCAGAACCTCCCTAAACTTTCGAGTGAAATTTTGAAAAAAATCACCAAAAAATCAAAACCTTTAATAAAGTTATGAAAATAGTCACTTCTTATATAATATTTCATTAGAAAACGATTAACTTAAACTTTAGAACGCTAGAATGAACCGTTCTCGAAATACTGCATATTTTTCAAATGCATTTATCAAAAAATTGCATAAAATAAAAATAAATTAACTACTGTGAAATATGTTCAATTTTCACAAGTAATATCATGCGATAAATTTGAGGACATCATTCTCGTGGATCTAGCTCGTTACATTCATAAGAAAATATACTCTGTGTAATACTTTTGTATTTGGACGCCAATAGTCAGTCATCTGCTATAAGAATAACATTTTTCTCCATTCATAAGGCTTAGCGAAATTTGGGCGACGAATTTGGCAGAATGTCGCCAACTTGGCGACTTTTTTAAATGTTGCCAAATTAACCAAAATGTCGCCAAATTGATAGAAATGACGCTAAATTAATGATAATAACGACTGATTGACGAAAATTCAATATCTTGGAAAGAATATAAGATTCTACTGTAAGAATAATCTATTTTTCCGTCCGTACTGTTTGGCAAAATTTTGGTGAAGAATTAGTAGCAATATCTCCAATTTTCTGACGTTTCAATGTTGTCAAATTGAAGAATATATCATCCAATTCATAAAAATTCGCCAAATTGATTAAACCGACTCTAGACTAATAAAATGAAGACTAATTGATGAATGTTCAATATCTTGGAAAGAACATATGAGTAGACTATAAGAATAACCCATGTTTCCGTTTGTCTGTCAGCAACGCTTGGCGAGAAATTTAACGGAGCGTCGCCAAGTTGGTAATTATTTTAAATGTTACCAAAATGACAAAAATGTCGTCAAATTGATAAAAATGACGCCAAATGGGAAATAAAGTTTCGGAATTTCTGATTTCCATCATACGACGGGCATACCTTCTGGTATATAAGAAATGCTTTTCTCTTAGTTTGTATGTAACATTTGGGGACGCATTTGGCAAATCTAGCAAAGTATCGCTGACTTTGTGATATTTCGCCAAATATTGACGAAAATATCGTCAAAATTTCAAAAGTGACGCTAAATTAATGAAAATGACGCCTAATTGATGAATGGAGCTATTCATAAGGAACGTATTGTGACGGAGTCGAAAATTCGAATTCGAGTTTTCTACGAGAGAGCACGTTTCAAGCAACCCTGATTACGAATCGAACAATTTTGCGGTGCTGTCTGTGCGTGTGTGTGTGTGTGTGTGTGTGTGTGTGTGTGTGTGTGTGTGTGTGTGTGCGTGTGTGTCACTCACTAAGGCTGTGGAGACGATATCTCACGCACGAATGGAGCTATTCGAAATTTGGTACAGGAATTACAATCCGTCAATACTGAAAGCTTATTGTTTTTAAACAGAATCGAATGGTCAGAACCCTCCTAAATTTTCGTGTGAAATTTTGAAAAAAATCATCAAAAAATCAAAACCTTTAATAAAGTTACTCAAATAGACACTTCCAGGGACGGCATTTCAGCATTCCATTTGGAGGTGCGAGATTTGTATGAAAATCCACAATATGAAATAAATAAAATGTTTGTTAACAGGGGGAAAGGGGAGAGAGATCACAAAATTGAATTTATGTTGAGAAACATAAATGTTGTTAACATAATTTTTGTACATAATTGTGTTAACATAATTGTTGTTAACATATTTTTTCTAAATACAAATATCTATATTTATTTACTTGTTATTGAAGGTTTAAACGCCGAGTCTTAGAGTCTGGATGAAGAGGAAATTTTGTTACAATATCTTCATAATCCAATGGTATATCTTGTTCTATAGCTACAATAGCTAAAGATGAAAGTCTTTATTGTACCATTGGACTGCGAACGCGCAAATGGAAACACGCAAATTTAATAAATATTTCAAAACATATAGATTACCAAGTGATTGGTTAAAATTCTTTAGTATTAATACTTTCAATAACGTACATGTAAATTACAAAAGATCCAAATCACTTTCGGACGCTAGAACGTCCTTCATTAGTGGCATTGATGAAGGGTATTGTTCATAAATGATAAATAACCTTCTATACTGAGAACAATATTTGATTGTGCTGATTAATGCTTTTAAAATATTCCTTTTATATTTCAAAACGTATAAATAAGAATGGAAACACTCAAATTTCGTAAATACTTTAAAAAATTCTGATGTGGGCAGCACATGACTTTCCTAATATAATGCAATGAATTTACTACTTTTACAGTCAAAAATAGGTTATTCTTATAGCAGATACGTATATTCTATCCAAGATATTGAATTTTTGTCAATGAGTCGTCATTATCATTGATTTAGTGTCATTTTTATCCATTTGGCGATTTTCGTTAATTTGGCAAGTTGGCGACATTCCACCAAAATCGCAGCCGGAATCTCGCAAAGCGTTATAGATGAAGAAATAAGTTATTATTTTAGCTGACTGCCATTCAAATACCAAAGTATTACTCAAAATATATTTTCCCATGAATGGAACGAGTTAGATCCACGAAAATGATGTCACCAAATTTATCACATGATATTGCATATGAAAAGTGAACATATTTTTTAACCGTTAATCTTTTTTTAATTTATGGGATTTTGTGATAAATTTATTTGAAAAATGTGCAATATCTCGAGAACGGTTTATGCTATCTTTCAAAAGTTTATGTCAATCGTTTTCTAAGGAAAAGTTACATAAGAAGTGTCATTTAAAGTATTTACCAAATTGACGTGCATCCGTTCTTATTGATACGTGTTAAAATGATAAAAATATATTTAAAAAGCTCTATTAGCAACTCAATCAAATATTGTTCTCAGAATAGGAGATTATTTATCATTTATCAAAGAAACTAATTTTGTCTGTATTCTATCAATGAAAAGTTACTTCTAACACACGCGAATTTTTTATGATGTTTAAAATGTCTAAAATACGTATGACTATTTAAAATTTAAGACCAAAATTTTTATCACAACACTCATTGCAGCAATACTTTTAATTAAAATTACAAGCCCAATACTCAAAAGCTGTATTTTCTATTTACAAGTAAACATGACATTAAATATATTTAATAGACATCTTTCTTTTAAAATGTTTCGTTTACAATTAAATTTTTAATTTCATACAGATATTTATTTTAAAAATATAGCGCTATGTTTGTTGATAATAAAAATATTTTTAAAAATTGAAATTTAGATCTTAAATATATAGATAATTAAACACCTATTCATAAAGCCTTAATTAAAATGTCTATTTTTCTATTTTGTAAAGGTTCAATAATTAGGTAACTCCCTTTATTTTCAAAAATTTCAATTCGTGTGGTAAATCAATATGGAGGACAAAAATAAAAAAAAATATCATTTCTTAAAGAAATTAAAATATCTTTCATGACGAAAATAATGCTTTGAGTAAAATTTTTATTTTTTTATTAAATGCTTTAATTATAATATATTAATTACGTGGCAAGATTTTAAGTTTAATATTTCGTTGTTCATTCATTTTCGAAAGGATTTATTTATTTATTCAATTTAAGTGGGAACGACAAACGCAATCTAATTACAGTAAACACAAAGCATAAAAAGCTTGCAACAAAAAAATACCATTATACTAAACAGTAAACATGTCAAGAACATTAAAACAGGCATTTTAAAAATTGGGAGGAGTCAAAATAAAAATATCAATATCAGTGCCCTAAAGTTATCAACATATTTAAAGGTAGTATAAATTTTAACATAATACTTGTGTGTAACAGTAATATTAGGAATCATTTTTTTATTAGTATTGGTAACAGATGTATGGAACTTCAAGCTAGGAAGTAAAATATAACAATCAATAGCATTATTTAAGGCTTTGCAATAGAACAATTGGCAAGACGATTTTCTTCCTCTTTTTACTTTCCTTATACATAATGTATAAGGAAAGTATTGTGACGGGGTCGAAAATTCGAATTCGAGTTTTCGACGGGAGAGCACCGTTTCAAGCATCCCTGATCATGAATCAAACATTTTTAAAGTGATGTCTGTGAATGTGTGTCTGTGTGTGTGTGTGTGTGTATATGTGTGTGTATGTATGTGTGTGTGTGCGTGTGTCTGTGTGTGTGTGCGTGCGTGTGTATGTGTGTGTATGTGTGTGTGTGTCAGTGAGTCTGTGGAAACGATAACTGACGCACAAATGGACCGATTCGAACGAAATTTGGTACAAAAATCACAATACGTAAACACTGGAAGCATATTGTTTTTATACGCAATCGAATGTTCAGAAACCCCCTAAATTTACGAGTGAAATTTTGAAAAAATCGTCAAAAAATCAAAATCGCTAATAAATTTGCGCAAATAGACATTTCTTTTGTAATTTTTCATTAGAAAACGATTGACAAATTTTAGAATGCTAACACGAACCGTTCTCGATATATTGCACATTTTTCAAAAAAATTATCAAAAACTCAAATAAAATTTAAAAAAATATTTCCTATTGAGAAATATGTTCATGTTTCATATTTAATACCATGCGATAAATTGGGTGACACCATTCCCATAGAACTAGCTCGTTCCATTCAGGAAAAAAGATATTTTGAGTAATACTTTTGTATTTGAGTGCTAATAGTCATTTATCTGTTGTAAGAATAACTTATTTCTCCATCCATAACGCTTGGTGAGATTTCGGCGACGAATTTGGCGAAATGTCGCCAACTTGGCGACATTTTTAATTGCTGCCAAATTAACAAAAATCTCACCAAATGGATAAAAATGACTCTAAATCAATGAAAATGACGACTAATTGAAGAAAATTCAATATCTTGGAAAGAATATAAGCATCTACTATAAAAATAAAATTTTTTTAACTGTAAAAGTAGTAAATTCATTGCATCATATGAGGAAAGTCATGTGTTGCCCACATTAGATTTTTTTTTTATTTTTGAAAGACACTAAATTAGAATTTTGCCTATGTTGACTAGTGTATGTCATATGGATAATAACAGTAAATTCTGTAATTAATAGTACATGCATTTTGTTTCGGACTACTTCTATATGTTGAGAATAAAGATTGTAAATAGAATCCCAAATCATAGAATAATATTCTAAAATGGGTTTAACAAAAGTATTATAAAGACAAATAATAGTATTATCCCTGACAAAAGCATAAAATGTTCGTTAAAATAGAACTATTAGAATTTTGCCTAAGTTCACTAGTGCATGTCATATAGGTAAGAACAGTAAATTCTGTAATTAATAGCACATGCATTTTGTTTTGGACTACTTCTATATGTTGAAAATGCAGATTTTAAATAGAATCCCAGATCATAGAGCAATATTCTAAAATGGGTTTAACAAAAGTATTATAAAGACAAATAATAGTATTATCTCTGACAAAAACATAAAATGTTCCTTAAAATAAAACTCAGTCTTTGGTAGCCTCTTTTAATAGTATTATCATTACGTATTTTAAAATTAAATGTATCACCCCAACTGATATCTAAATCAATAAAACAAGTATACTGGGATAAAGGCAAATTATTTAAATGGCAGTTGTATTTGTGGATATTATGGTTCCTATAAATACTCATAACATAGCACTTAGAAATAGTAAATTGGAGTATGTTTAATGTACACAAGTCATACAGTTTACGTAGATCATTTTGTAGCAAAACTTATAATGATAATGATATTATTTATAAAAAATAAATCATTATTTTATTTGCGCTTATTTTTGCATAAAGTTTCGTATTCGATATCAATATTTTTTTATATGAAGTACATTGAATCCCTTCCTAGACAATAGAAATCAGAGAAGAAATGCTTTATATTATTTGGAGTGAGCTCTTTTGTGACATTTTGCTTGTGAGTGTATAATAAAACCAAAGTTCATATTGATAAAGAAATTTATGAGAGCCTTGATATAGTTGCAAATGATGTGTATTCATTCAGTATTGACGGAATTATTAAGAATTTTTGCTCTCTTTTTCGGAGACTTATTTCGTACTGACTCGAAAGTGGAAAGTCCTCAGTGAAATCTCCAACCCCCCACCGAAATTTAATGCCGAATCCATAGAAGTCAGGAATACACAAACTAAGCCAGTAATGGACAAACTACAGCCCGTGGACCAATTATGACCTGCTATGTGTTCAATATAGCCTCCATAACAAAACCGGATATTTATAAAGCCATTTAAAAATCAATATTTTCGAACATAGTAAATCAAGCCCAAAATTAAAAGTTTTGTTTAATCTTACAATATATGGTCAAAAATGGTTATCTCACTTGAAAATTGGTTCGGTTAGATTCTTCCCTACTGGTCGAGTTTCAGCTTTTTATGTGTGTCCTCAGTGGGGGGGGGGAGGATTCTGAGAGAATTTACCTACCCCTTCTACTTTTTCCACTCTGGGAGAATAATCGAAAATCAGGCTCCGTCTGTTTCAATCTATATTATTCTATACTGGAGTGCAAAAATTCAGTTTAGGCAACGGATCCTAGCTAACAGAGCCTAGTCAGCAATTAGAAGCCAACGGAGACATATTTGAGGGTCTGGGAATAAACCAAAATCTTCACTCCGATGAAGAATCGAAAATTCAAGTAAGTTCAGTTAAATCTATTGGTCGATACTATAAGTGAGCAAAAATTCAGCTTTCTAGATTACCAGGGGGAGGCTTTTAAAGGGTGTAAAAATATTTTTTGAAAAAAAAACATTTTCTCCACCTCCGGATGAATAAAAATTCGGCTCCTTCGAGTTCAGTACTATAATAAAGGAATTTAATTGTATCGATTATCGGCACCAAATGCAATAAAGGTTTTTAGTGGTAACCAAAAAGTGCCTTCACGGCATCGTGTCCCGTAGAAAAGAGTTAGCAATATGTAATTATTAATATGCAATTATACTATATGAAATTACCGAAACACGTATTGTGAATTTTCTAGTAATATAAGATATCAATATGAAATTATAACTTCCGCAGAGTAAGACATACCCAACCGTCACTTACCTCAGCGTTGTGTAACAATACTAACCCAAGTTAATTTTCCCTGTCCTATGAGGCACAGGATGGCCAGCTTCCACAGAGTAAAACATACCCAAACGTCACTTACCTCAGCGTTGTGTAACAATACTAACCCAAGTCAATTTTCCCTGTCCTATGAGGCACAGGATGGCCAGCTTCCACAGAGTAAAACATACCCAAACGTCACTTACCTCAGCGTTGTGTAACAATACTAACCCAAGTTAATTTTCCCTGTCCTATGAGGCACAGGATGGCCAGCTTCCACAGAGTAAAACATATTCAAACGTCACTTACCTCAGCGTTGTGTAACAATACTAACCCAAGTTAATTTTCCCTGTCCTATGAGGCACAGGATGGCCAGCTTCCACAGAGTAAAACATACCCAAACGTCACTTACCTCAGCGTTGTGTAACAATACTAATCCAAGGAAATTTTCCCTGTCCTATGAGGCACAGGATGGCCAGCCGCTGATAGCTATAGGATAAAGATTGAGCACACACGAACAATGTGAACAATATAACACTGTCATTTCCTTTAAATGATGATTTATTTAGTAAATAATATAATAAATAATATGATAAATAATAAGACAGTCAGACGTAAATGATTTCTCTCGTTCTTATACAATTTCCTTTGGAGCATTGGCTTAAATATTCTTTCCTCAATATCCACAAATAAGACAATTCAAATGGCATAGATAATAAGCAGTAGTATTTCCATATAAAGTTATAATACCTGCAAATTAATACATATAAATCTTAGATATGTACATAAAATCAAATTGACAATTTCACACAATCTTAATCAATCCTCAATATGAATTTGAATCTCTAATTGTAACTCTTTAGAGTGCTCGTTAAAGTTACTGTTACTTCTCGATCATCTTGTTGGATCGACGTAATTATTGATAAAAAGGACTTAAGTTATCTGGTACAGTTATCTGGTACTCATCATCGCGACGTTGTAATATCTTTCATTCCATACATCAGAGAATCACCATCGTGAGTGCGCTTATTCGAAAGGAGCCCTTTTGGATAAATGAACCGAGAATTTCATCTGAGAAGAATTAGACATACTCAACGTGAACTGGAGGTGCTTCTCACCTAAAAATATAGCACAGAGGTTGTTAGAAATATTATAGGATAATTTGATGAGGATCCGAAGAAATTATCTCATCTGGATTTATTTCACGTCAATCACAATTACGTGAAATCCAAAATAGATCCAGGCTTTCTGGCTTTAAGCCTAATCCTTTGTCTGTCCCTTTTTGCGACCAAGCCACTAGCACTTTCTCTCCATTCCAAAAAATTTGAGAAAAAGCCCCCACACCTACAGTTACAACCGCTAATATCAGTCCAAGCGATCTAATCTGATTGGTCATCAAATATTCGCATAAATGACGTATCGCTTCGTACGTCAAAACTAGTCACGGACAGCGCCAAAAAAAACGAACCAAAATAAGAAATCAGAGCGCTCGACGAACAGAACTTGAAAATCCCATGTATCTCTATGGGAACAAGAGTTAAATTGTAAAAATTGCTCGAAAACCGTTCTCTTTTGACCGCGCTATGGAATGCCGATACGACAGTACCGTAGTGGATACTATAACTTTGTAAATGCTGTGGCAGCTTTAGGCTGGAGACGGGGTATGGTTACATATTTAGTTAGTTTTAATTTACCCCCTATCGCCAACTGCGTGGTATGTGGCACTAGAGTTGTTATAGAAGTAACCCACCTTAAGTAACCCATCACTCTCCTTTGATGTGAAACATTTATGAAAGATATTGGCGAACTAGAGAGACGACAAGTCTTACAGACTGATTAACTTCTTAGAACTGCAGTTTAATTTTAATATTTTCTCCGTTCTTAAATGTTAGTTCTTAGTTTTAGTGTATTTCTTCCTTTTAGTGTCTCCAATGCGGTGTTTATGCTGTGTGTTCTTACACAGTAGTAAATGATTATTATATCAAGTGCTACTGCTGGACATAAAAAAAACTTTGCAAAGACTCAATCTTTGACTAAGTCTTCGGAGGATCTCTGGATGGTCTAGAGAAAAAAAAACACGTTAAACAATTTTGTGCAGTGATTTTGACGAGAAATGAACCTCAAGGATTGTCTCCACTACGGCGTTTGTGCTGTGTGTTCTTAAATACTAGTGAATGGTTAATGTATCAAGTGCTACGGCTGGAAATCAGAAAAAAAATTGCAAAGACTCAATCTTAGACTAAGTCTTCACAGGATTTATGGAGGGTCTAGAGAGAAAAAAAAACACTGTAAACAATTACTTATAGTGATTTTGACAAAAAGTAAATATCAAGAAACATGCACATGGACAGGCATATTTATAAATCTTCTTGACATATACTGGAAGAAAAAGTTAAACATACAATGTTTCCCCCATATCGAAGTACTATGTGAAATTTTCAGAGTTTGCTGTTTATAATCAATACAAAAATAATGCTGTTTGTTTTAAAATAATGCATCTGGTTGTAGAAATATACATTGATATGTAAACACAAAGGGATTTAATCACAAAATAATTATAATAATAGAACTACATATCTCTTTACATTAAATACTATAACATATGTCCGTCTTTCAAACACTACCTAAACAGAATTTAATGCATTTTGAATGCTTCCATTGTTTAATTAAGGCGGTTAAAAGGTTTATTCTGTCAAATTAAATTATATGAATAACAACTTGACAATCAGTTATCGTCAGTGGATATAATTAGAGAGCGGATTAAATATATTCCAACTAAATTCAATAATCGTAACAGTATACTATAATTGTATTAAATTTGAAATCTTAAAATAGGTATGGAATGTTAACTTTAGAGATATATTGCGTGTGCTTTTCCGAACCATTTTATCAATCAAAAATTCAAAGAAATTTAGATAGCAGAATAACTTTAAGAATAGATGAATTGGCGGCAAAAATTTTGCAAAATCCTACGTTTACCACAACATTATTGAAGCAGCTATTTCTTGAGATGTACTATTGTACTAAGCTAGAAAGTAGAGGATGACTGACATGGATACAGCATAAAATTTTCGAAGTTGATAGGGAATTGGCCAATGATTTCCATTTAGAGTTCAAAAGTTTTAGTTTCCTTGAAGCATTCATGTTTCAAGATTGGCTATAAATTGGAATTAGCTAATAAATGAAATAGATTCAACATCACACTATAGGGAAGGTAGAGTATATTACCAAGAATTTCCCCTTCCATTTTCTTTTGCTATTCCGGTTAAACAATTTCATTACAAAAACACTTTCTTTATAACACCTATTTTTCAGGATCTCACATTAGGCTGTGCAGTAAGGTTCCTCCTGATGGTTATGGAAAAAAAAATATATATATATATATGTATATGTATATATATATATATAATATATATATATATAATATACACACATATATATATATATATATATATATATATATATATATATATATATATATATATATATATATATATATATATATATATATATATATATATATATATATGTATGTATATGTATATATATATATATAATATATATATATAATATACACATATATATATATATATATATATATATATATATACATATATATATATAATATATATATATATATATATATATATATATATATATATAATATATGTATATATATATAATATATATATATATATATATATATATATATATATATATATATATATATATATATAATATGTAAAAAATATAAAAAATATAAATGTATAAAGTAAAATATGAAAGATATTGAAGTGAAATAGCATATATGCTCTAGGCAGCAATAAATACTATGCACAATATAATATATAACATATAAAAAGTGAGAGTAAAAATGGAAAAAGAATGAAGACTTTGCGAGATGCTTACTTACAGGCAGTAAGGGGTTGTGATCTTACCTCACCAAAGTCAATAGCTTTCTACTAAAACTTTTAAAACCTATTATGAAGCAAATTAATAACAGAGGAAATTACATCATTAAGAACAGCCAAGAAGTAATCAAGTCTTTAAAATATCAAAAAACTAAATTATAATTCAAAACGTATGATTTTCAAGAACTTTTCAACAATATTGATCTTGAGGATCTTTCACACATCCTTAACTTGTTATATGAAGAATTTGACATGAAACAAAATATAGAATTTAATAAATATGAGTCTTTAAGCAAAATAGTTATTAACGAAAACTACCTTTTTAATGGTATTTCATTTTATCAGCAAATCAAGGGCATTCCCATGGGGGGGGGGCTCGTCCATACTAACAGATATATATCTCAACTTTTACGAAAACTAATCTCATATTAATAATGAAATTCTATTCCTGCGTTACGTTGATGATTTGATAATTGGATATAAAGATGAGAATTATCAAATGAATATTGATTTTTACCCATCCAACTTAATCTTAAGAGAGAATCCAACTACACATAAAAATATAGTGGAATTTCTGGATTTATGCATAGAATTTAGTGGAATTCCAATAACATTTACTATATATGACAAAAGAAAAAGTTATAGTATACCAATCTCTGGAATAATACATTGGCATTCCAATCTGCACATAAACATCTTTAGAAATGTATTCTTAGGAGGATTGTCATGAATACAAAGAATCATCAAAAATGACGTCATTAGAATCAGATATGAT
The DNA here is from genome assembly GCA_951213105.1 of Amaurobius ferox. NCBI lineage: Eukaryota > Metazoa > Arthropoda > Arachnida > Araneae > Amaurobiidae > Amaurobius > Amaurobius ferox. The sequence goes on from OX578139.1 coordinate 73,900,202, forward strand.
GAGGGATTCCTACAACAGGAATATAAACAACAATATCTCGGTTTTGTGATAATTATTATTACCACTTCGGAGGTAGGCTTCAGTCAGTTCTGGCGTCGAGGAGTGTAATGCCGCGGCATTTGAGACATGCATGTTGAGAACTGCTGTGTAAGGTCACAACCCCTTACCGCCTTTAAGTAAGCATCTCGCTAAGCCTTCCTTCTTTTTCCATTTTTACTCTCACATTTTATATTATATATATATATATATATGTATATATATATATATATATATATATATATATATATATATATATATATATATATATATATATATATATGTATAACAGAAGTTAAAACATAGTTACTGAAACCTATACCCTTTTCCAATATATCTACATAAAAAACAAATTGAAAACGAAACTGTTAGGCGCCATGCAGCCTCTACACATCGCTTACCCTATATATTTCCAAATGGAATCAATAAAAATTTAACAAGTTTAGTACCAGAATTTGGCTGGGGGAGTTGTGACCCCCTCTCCCCTGTAAAGCATGGTTTGTGCCGCGGCAACACTCCTAGTAGCCGGTAGTAACTTGAGAAGGACAAATAAATACCAAACAGAACACCACAAATATATACTACATCAAAGACTGAAAGATATAGACAGAAAACATACAATCAGAATTCAAAAAACAAAAACAGAACCCATTTGTAAACAATCTGAAGGTCCCCTTTCAGTCAACTCATCTCTCCGAATCAAACCCAATTCACATTTTTCATAAATCGACACTAACATATCCCCGAAAATTTCCACCTCTTTAACACCTATCTAACAGAATACCAACATACAGTATTGCTATTCACCCTTCCAATAACTGAACTTCGTTACCTTTATTGCCAATTTCCTCACAGCCAAACAGAAACTTTGTATAACATTTAGTTACGGTTATATCGCAAAATAATGGGGAAAATTGTTCCTGGATTTTAGCAGATATCAGTCTAAATAAGTACGACTCAGGGACTGATCTTTTGAATGAAATGGTATACATTAGATACATGGATGATATTTTATTGGGTTGCAATTGCTCTGATTTTAATATGGATTTCATTTTTATCCAGATACTCTGAAATTGATTGAAACTTTAAAAAATACGGTACTTTAAAAAATATGGTACTACACTTGTCCAATTTTTATTGATTATATTTGGAAATATGTATATATATTGATGATTGATAGGTTTGACTGCCTTGGCGATTTTAATATTTCATGATTACTTGGAATTGGTTATTTTATATATATATATATATATATATATATATATGCAAAAATAACGGTTCGGCAGACGATAATTAGGTGAATATTTCAGAAATGAAGCTGGAATTTTCATGAACTACGATATTTGTGGCATTTCTTATCAGTTTGCCGAAATTATCAACTAAGTAACTGAATAAAAAAGAGCAAAAGGCAGCCGAACGGTTTAAAGTGTAATAATTTTTATTTTCTATTTTATAGATGGCATTTCTGCTTTTTACGAAAATTCGTATAACTGTACGAAATAAGTGTACAGAAGTAAAGTATATAAAAGTACCTTAAGATTTCGCCAAAAGTAAAGTGTACACACCATTTGCCACTCTTATAATGACTAAAATAACGAAAAGGGTGACACATCCGAAAATAAATGTATTAAAAGAACTTTAAAATAAAAAGTTTATTTCAGCATCCACAACGCGTATTTTACAGGTTTGCGTGAGTTCTTTCGGTCTTAAAACGCCATATTGGTAGTACGAAAAGGAACGTTAGTATTATGTTGGTTGGGCTGGTATGATATAATTACTGGTATGATATAATTACTGGTATGATATAATTAGTGGACTGGTATGATATAATTAGTTATTATTCTCGTAATATTAAAAACAAAAAACGTACAACTGTTGTATACGAAATAATCATTTTGCACTATTATTTGGCAATATTTTACTATCAATGCGCATTAATCTATCTGCGCAGGTTGAAAATAGTTTATTGATATCTGTGCTCGGCCCAGCATATCCTCTTAAAATATTTTGCCATAAAGTCCCTAAGAAGAAACCAACCATATTGATGCTTATCAATCCGATGCAGTTGACTGTTTTATATAAATTAATGCTATTTTAAAAGTCAAATGCACCCATTGCCTAGATTCTTATGTTTATTCTTCAAATACAGAACCACACGAACAGATGTCATTATTAAGGTACTTATACTATGCTGGAGGTCTTAAAACGTGTCGTTCCAGGAAAATCTGAAATTTTTGCTGTAGAAATCTATGGAGGGATACAATATTTTCTGAATATTATCCTAAGTAGTAAAGTAAATATTAGTCTAAAATTAGTTGAATATTGGTAGCCAATATAAACCCAATAATATGTCAATATCAAAATGTTGACATTTTGGCAATATTTTGCAAATATTGGCTTCCGGTATTATCTGACCATTTATAGCCAATATTAACATGTCAATATAGTATATCCAATATATCCCTAATATTAGTTGACAATATATTCGAAATATTGGAAATATTTCCGTTATAACACCAATACACCTTGTAACATTATAATACCCATAACATTGGCGTAACATTGTAATACCATATCTAACCAATATTGTTGGCCAATATGTAGCCAATATTGACGTTACATTGGTAAAATATCAAACGAAATGCCAAGACAAACAATATCGGACCGATATTGGCATAATACTACGGATAATATGAGAAAATAAAAAGTAAATGTATTTTCTCATATATGTATGCAGCGTGTGCTCACTTTAATAGTCTTCGCAATTTTCGGCCCTACCACCACAAAAAGGGTACTATTTTCTTTAAGAGAGAATATCTAAATGTGAAACCTATACTATTAGTAGGGATTTAATCGGAACATAGCATCTTTCTTCACCTATTAAAACCAGCTCCATATTTTTTTATCTAAAATCCTTAAAATGTTGAAATGAAGAATATATACCATAAAAAATTCTTTATATAGTCCAAGTTGTGTAGCTAGTAGCATATATACAGACGCCATACAGGAGTCTATGACTATATTCTCGACTTCTCTCAGTAGTAGTCGGTGTTTGCACATTTCAAAAGTACTTCAATGTCTGTAGTAAACATTTATGTTTTCTTTATTTTTTCATTTTGTGTTTCTAAATATTTGTCTATAACCCGGTGTTAGCATAGTCCGGAACGTGCTCTAAGGACGTAACACGTGAGCATTTTTAAAACCGTCTTATTGTTAATGAAAATGAAATACAATTTATCAGGAGCAACCACGTCCATTGTACAACGCGAGAGTAATATGCCTCAAATAAACTCCTTTGATACGCTCTAAATAAGCGCGTTGTAATACGTCACGCATACGAATAAACTTTTAGATCATTGATCGCCACTCATTAGCAGAACTACAAAAATATCTTATATCCTTTGTGTGCTGCTAAAAAAATGCAGTAAATGCTGGATCAATGGCTGGTCACTAATAGGGTGTTGGCTCGTTCCCAGCTCCCATCAAATTACGTCTCAGTTCTAATTTGTATTTATTGGTTTTAAACCACTCTCCAAATTAGTGCCAATTTCAGCGCCGTTAAATCGAGCCTATTCTTCACCACTTGATTCCAGCTGTCATTTCAATGTTCAAATATATGACATATCTGTGGTTTTACACTTCGTATGCTATATATTTCAAATTCACTAAGTTGGAAAACCGATATTCTAGAAGTTAGACGTCTGGATTGCTTAACATAAATACTAATAAATGAAAGTACTTAAAATCGCAAAATATGCCATGATTTGCTTTACCCCAGAAGCAAAATTCACAATAATGATTGCTATCTTAGTTAGTTTTCATCCGATTTAAGTGAAATTTTCAGAGCACACATAATACTGAAATAATTTCATATTCCGAAAATGAAACATTACTCTTTTAAATTTATCAATTTAGAAAGTCGCGAAATCTATAACATCCAGTATCTGGATCGAAAGTCTGAGATGCCGATTGCAGACCACCTGTGAAAGAAGTGATAGCATTCGAGAAGAATCGTCTGAAAAAATGGATTTGACAAAATGGTGAATAGTCGATTGACCTATATTCGATTATAAACAATCACAACTTTGAAAGTAATTCGAATTTTAAAAAAAATATCATCTGAGGACATTTATGCATTGAATAAATAGATACTTTTATATTTACAGATAAAAATATTAAGAAAAACATAAAAATATGTATTTATTTACCCTTTTCTACCAACAGTCAATTATACCCGCCAGTATTGAGTTTTACTTCCATTTTAAGTCAAATATTGCGCATTTTATGAACAGGACTACACTAGTAATGATCTATACTATTAAAATACAATATTAATTGGTGTGTTGGATAACGAAATTCATAAATATTTGCTTAGTTCTACTATCTAATGGTTAATAAAACATGTCCTTTGTGTTATCTATAAACCGAAGTAAATGTTTCAAACGTGTTGCAATTCCTCAACTCCTAAATTTTACCTGAGCAGTATTTAACTCTTTTCAAATTATTTCTGTGTTTAAATAAGACGATTAAAATATATATTCTGCCAGATTAAGATATATGAACTCCTCTTGAAAATCAATTATCGTCAGGAGATACAATCAAAAAGAGGATTATATATATTTTGGGGAGTTTCAATAATCTTGGCAAAGTAATATAGCAGTGTAATTTGGAATCTTAATTAACTATAATTGAAACTATAATCAATTCGTCAGTGTAATTTGAAATCTTAAAATAGATATATAGAGTTACACTTTGAAAGCTAGTACGTGTATAATGAAATCCCTTTGTAACGCTAAAACAGATCGAAGTTCAGATAATAGGATATATTTAAGAACAGATAAATTTATTTTAAATATTTCTTACATATTATAACGAAATATCCGTCTATGCCCCGGTCCTAAATAAGCGCCAACTAAGTATAAGGTGTGCCCAATTGAAAAGGAGACTTTTGCTGTAGTGATATCTAATGGCAGTGGATATCTGCCGATATCTAATGGCAGTGAATTAATGTGTTTGGCGATAGATGACACGACGTTTTTCCCAGTAGTGCATTTGTAGTAAACGGATCCTCAGTTGGGGAAAATTATTTTACGCGGCCGGATGCATTATGGATTTCTCCAGACCAGCGCAAAGAGCTGTTATCCAATTTCTTCTCGCAGAAGGCGAACATGTTTCAGAAATTTCTCAAACATCCTCCGTACACTCCCGTTATCTCCCCATGTAACTCCCATATGTTCGGTCCCTTAAAAAAAAAAAAAAAAAAAAAACACTGATAGGTCAACGGTTCACCTGTGACAAGGAAGTGCAGGACACCGTGGAAAACTGGATTCGTCAGCAACCCAGGAGTTTTACAGTGAAGCCATTCACTCTCTTCCTACGGAATGGGATCAGGACATAAATGTCAACGGCAATTATATGTAGGTGTCATGTCAATTCTGTAATAAAAATATTCTTTAGATATAACCGTTGTTTCCTTTTCATTTGGGCACACATTATTTATAAGACACATATAGATCAAATTTAGCAACATTTGACGAAATTAAAAAAATAATGCACACGGGAATATACCTATTCATTAGCAGTTTTTAGAATGTATAAGAAATATCTGTAATTTACAGTAGAATTATATATGCAATAATTTCTATCAAATATGAAATACAAGAAATTCCCGGCGTTACCGGTAGGTCTTCCAGATCGCGATCGGAGCTTTTGTGATTTACTTCCCTTTTGTTTCCCTGTTCGATGTAAAGGAATAATAATTTACCAGCAAAGCAATAATATTCGTTATATTTGTAAGTTTAAAATATACTTTTCAATACTTACAAATCGTAGAACAAACAAAATGAAACATAAGGGAATGCTGTATTTATGTTTCTTCCCAAATAATTAGATAATTCATATTAAAATGGGTGATTTAAAAGATTAATATTGCTGTAAAATTCCTTAAAATAAAATATTTATAATGACTCAAATTTACTCTGGTAGCAAACATGAATGGATTTCATTCAGTTAGTCAGTAATGTTTTAATAAAATTTTAAAAAGAACTCTGGGTATTTATTGCTTAATCATTTTATTTAAATAATTTTTCAGTACATTCACTTACAACTAAATTATGCTGAAACTAAAATGATTACTGAATACTATATTATTCGTTTAATATCATAGAATAATCATAAAAAATAAATTCAGAATTTAACTTACAATATGCTTATTTATTTATTTATTCATTTATTTAGTTAGCTTCGTTGTTGTAAATTATAAAATGATTTAGAATTAAGATAAAATACTAGTTGAATGTCATTCATTAACCTATGCACTATAATCTGTAGAAGATCAGGTTTCCTAATACAGCACATCTTATGTTCCGTTTTTTACTACCACATATTAACAAAATATCAAACAATTTTGCTTAATTATAAAGTTTAAAATACCTTAGGGGCTTTGCAAATTTAATAAGGTTATATAATTGAACTTTTTGCATTAATATTTCATTTGCATTAATATTCCATCCAATTTGAATTAATATTCCATCAAATTGAGAATGTAAGAAAGTTTAATTAGCTTTGTATTATTAAAATTTCATTTATAATGAAATATGCAATGATAACTTGAAACTGTAGGTTGGTTACTTTACTTTTTTCCAAGTAATTTTAACAATTTTCAATAACATAATACCAGTTTATTCGCTAAATTAAAAAAATATGTGAGAACCTAAACACAAATGACTTCTTAACCATTCATTTTAAAATTTCAGCATGCCATAACAAATAATAAAACATCTGATGTGGGCAGCAAATGACTTTCCTTATATAATGCAATGAATTTACTACTTTTACAGTAGCAAAATAGGTTATTCTTGTAGTAGATACTTATATTCTTTCCCAGATATTGACATTTCGTCAATTTAGCGTTAATTTAGCGTCATTTTTATCAATTTGGCAAGATTTTCGTAAATTAGGCAACATTTAAAAAAGTCGCCAAGTTCACGACATTCCGCCAAAATCTCGCCAAGCGTTATAGACGAAGAAAATATGTTATTATTTTAGCAGATTGCCATTCAAATACAAAAGCATTATTTAAAGTATCTTGTCTCATGAGTGAAACGAGCTAGACCCACGAGAAGAATGTCACCAAATTTATCACATGATATTATATATGAAAAGCGAAAATGTTTTTCAACAGTTAATATTTTTTTCAATTTATAGGATTTTTTAACAAATTTATTTGAAAAATTTGCAATATCTCGAGAACGGTTCATGCTAGCGTTCTAAAGTTCATGCCAATCGTTTTCTAAGGAAAAATTACTTAAGAAATGTCTATTTGCGGAACTTTATTTAAGGTTTTGATTTTTTGATAATTTTTTTCAAAATTTCACTCGAAAATTTTGGGGGTTCTGAACATTCGATTATGTTTGAAAACAGCAGGCTTCCAGTTCACGGATTGTAATTTTTGTACCAAATTTCAGTCGAATCGATTCATTATTTCGTGAGATATCATCTCCACAGTCTCACTGACACACACACATACTTTCACACACACACATACTTTCACACACACACAAACATACACACACACACATACAAACATACACACACACACACACACACACACACACACACACACACACACAGACATCGCCTCAAAAAATGTTAGATTCGTGATTAGGGATGCTTGAAAAGTGCTCTCCCGTCGAAAATTCGAATTTGAATTTTTGACCCCGTCACAATACTTTCCTTATACAATAATCTAGGTATATAAGGAAAGTAAAAATGTACATGTAATATAAAGATACTAAAACATTTATATACAATTACTTACTTGTAAAACGGTTAAAAATATGCTATTTGATGCACGAAATATTACATTTCTTATTATTATTTTACTTTCATAACTTTAGAGTAGCATTTTTATTGCTACGATTTCTTACTATTGACAATATTTTAAAAAGAGAATGACATTTATTATCGATATTAATAAAATTGAAAATACATTTATCTGTCTGTATGTGTGTTTATTTATCTCATCATCACGGTAGAACCACTGCATTTAATTTTATGAAAATTTTGTGGGTAGCCTTGGAATAGCCCCACTTAAAATTTAGTCCATGCTTCGAGTTTCTAGGACCAGGGATTGTCGAGATATGAATAAAAATTGCACAATAAAACCTTCTATAGAAATAGCATTATGCAGATGATATGTTTTCCACAAATTTATTAAGAAAATTATATCATGCTTAGCAACGCAATTAAATAATATATGCTTATTAGGCAGACATTATTATCAAATTTTTTTCCCATTTAAATAATAAAAAAATTGATATAAATTTTTTTTTTATAAATGATCAGAATTTCATTTTCAGCTAGATTACATCAATTACAGCTTTCGGGTTTAAATATTGCGAAAATTAATAACATCTATCTATCTATTATCTATATATATTAATTGCCAAGTGTCCGTCTGTCTGTCTGTCTGTCCGTCACGCTTTTTTAGGCACTTCCCGAATAGATAGGGACTTGCAATTTGGTACAAAGCTCGGTCGTTCGATAAAAACCCCTAGAAAATCGAATTTTTCGAAAACGTCCTCTAGAGGGGGTGCTCCACACCAAAACGTTCGAAGAGTGAAATGATAGGAAAGCATGCTTTGCGATGAGATATAGACTTCAAATTTGGTGTATGGGTAATTCGTTCGAAAGGAAGAAAGTGTGCAATTTCAGATTTCCAATAATTTCTACTTAAGGGGCTACCGCACAAGAAAATGTTCGATTTACCGAATAAATGAAAAAAGGCTCCTTTTAAATTTGATACAGGCTTGAAATTTGGTATATGAGGTTTCGTCAACTCCCAAGATGAATGTAGTTTTTCAAAACTGTTCCTTTAAGGGGGTGCTCCAGAGTAAAACGTTCGAAATGTGAATTGATAAAAAACCATGCTTCGGAATAAGACAAAGATATGAAATTTGGTGTAAGGGTAGATAGTTTGAAAGGAAGAAAGTGTATAATTTCAGTTTACCAATATTTTCTACTTTAGGAGGTGCTGCACACCAAAACGTTCGATTTTCGGAATAAAGGAGAAACGCCCCTTTTAAAACGTGATAGAGGCTTGATATTTGGTATATGGGCGAATCATCTGATAGAAATCACAAAAAGAATAGAGTGTTTCAAAAATGTATAGTTAAGGGGGTGGGTACTGAACACAAAAGCATTCGAAAGATGAAATGCTAGAAAAGCATGCTTCACGATGAGATAAAGACTTCAAATTTGGTGTACAGGTAAAAAGTTGGAAAGGAAGAAAATGTGCAATTTCAGTTCTCCAACATTTGCTATTGTAGGGGGTGCCGCTCACTAAAATGTTCGATTTGACGAACAAATGAAAAACGCCTCCTTTACAATGTGATAGAGGCTTGAAATTTAGTATATGGGCTGACCATTTGACAAGAAAACCAAACATGAATACAGTTTGACAAAAAGGTTCATTAACGGGGTGCTACACAGAAAAATGTTCGAAAGGTGAAGTGATAGAAAAACATGCTTCTCGATAGGATAGAGACTTCAAATTTGGTGTACGGGTAGGGTAGATAGTTTGAAAGGAAGAAAGCCTGAAATTTCAGATTTCCAATATATTCTACATTAAGGGGTGCCACACACTAATATGTTCGATTTTCCGAATAAATGAGGCACGCTTCCTTTTAAATGTGATAGAGGCTTGATATTTGGTATATGGGCCAATCATTTGATAAAAAAACCAAGACAAAGAGAATTTTTCGAAAATGTTCATTTATGACTGTGCTTCACAAAAAAAAGTTCCAAAGGAGAAATAATAATATAGGGGTGCCTCCGGATGAAATAGGCTTTAATGTGGTGTACGGGTAAATAATTCGAAAGGGGGTAAGAAATGCGCAAATTTAGTTTCCCAATATTTTCTTCTTTAGGGGGTTCTGCACACCAAAATATTCGATTTGTAGAATAAATGTGAACCTCGAATTAATAAAAAATTTACATTATTCAGAGGACCAACGGCCGTACCGTGCTGAAAACACCGGTTCTCGTTAGATCACCGAAGTCAGGCGGCATCGGGCGCGGTTAGTACTTGGGTGGGTGACCACCTGGGAGCACCGCGTGCTGTTGGCACATTGCGGGTGCGGTAGCCCGATGGTTTCGCGCTGGATTTGCACGCTGCCACAACTGGCGCCGTGTTCATGCGGAGTACGATCACGTTAAACATGTGGGTCCGTAAGTCCTTCCGAGAGGTTGGTGGTAGGGGAAGGAGGGTACGGTCCCTGTGGATGCCTCCCCCACTCGGTTCTGGTCTAAATTGGGTGGCACTTCCCGGCCGTTCAAACAGTTACCTTATACCTTTCTGGTAGGTCAGACGGTCTGGATCTCAACAACAACAACAACAACATTATTCAGGGGTTGCTTATTGCGAGGCCGTTGATTTTCGACGGGTATTCGGCTAGTATATACTAATTGCCAAGTGTCCGTCTGTCTGTCTGTCCGACTGTCTGTCTGTCACGCCTTTTTAGGCACTTCCCGAATAGATAGAGACTTGCAATTTGGTACAAGGTTCGGTCGTTCGATAAAACCCCTTAGAAAAATCGAATTTTTCGTAAACGTTCTCTAGTAGGGGTGCTCCACACCAAAACGTTCGAAAAGTGAAATGATAGGAAAGCATGCTTTGCGATAAGATAGGGACTTCAGATTTGTTATATGGGTAAACCGTTCGAAAGGAAGAAAGTGTGCACTTTCAGATTTCCAATATTTCCTACTTAAGGGGGTGCCGCACACCAAAATGTTCTATTTTCCGAATAAATGTGAAATAGCTCCTTTAAAATTTGATAGAGGCTTGAAATTTGGTATATGGACTAATCATTTGATGAAGACACCCAAGACGAATATAGTTTTTCAAAACTGTTCGTTTAAGAGGGTGCTCCAGAGGGAAACGTTCTAAATGTGAATTGATAAAAAAAATGCTTCGGAATGAGATACAGACTTTAAATTTGGTGTACGGGTAGATAGTTTGAAGGAAAAACATGTGCAATTTCAGTTTTCCGATATTTTCAACTTTTGAGGGTGCCTCAAAACCAAATGTTCGATTTTTCGAATTAATAGGAAACGTGAATTATTTAAGAATTTACCTTATTTGGTGGTTGCTTAATGTGGGATCGTTGATTTTCACCGGGTATTCGGCTAGTATATACTAATTGCCAAGTGTCCGTCTGTCCGTCTATTCATCCGTCTGTCTGTTACGCTTTTTTAGGCACTTCCCGAATGGATAGAGACTTGCAATTTGGTACACGGCTCGATCGTTCGATAAAACCTCCTGGAAAAATCGAACGTTTCGAAAATGTTCCCTAGAAGGGGTGCTCCACACCAAAACGTTCGAAAAATGAAATGATAGGGAAGCATGCTTTGCGATGAGATAGAGATTTCAAATTTGGTGTATGCGTAAATCGTTCGAAAGGAAGAAAGTGCGCAATTTCAGATTTCCAATGTTTTCTACCTAAGAGGGTGCCTCACACCAAAATGTTCGATTTACCGAATAAATGAGAAATGGATCCTTTAAAATTTGATGGAGGCTTGAAATTTGGTATATGGGCTAATCATTTGACGAAAACACCCAAGACGAATATTGTTTTTCAAAACTGTTCGTTCAAGGGGATGCTCCAGAGTAAAATGTTCGAAAAGTGAATTGATAAAAAAACCATGCTTCGGAATGAGATAGAGATATCAAATTTGGTGTAAGGGTAATTTTTAGGAAGGAAGAAAGTGTACAATTTCTGTTTACAAATATTTTCTACTCTAGGGGGTGACGCACACTAAAATGCCCGATTTTCGGAATAAAGGAGAAAGGTCCATTTTAAAGCGTGATATAGGCTTGACATTTAGTATATGGGCGAATCATCTGATAGAAATTACAAAACGAATAGAGTTTTCCAAAAATGTGTATTTAAGGGGGTGGGTACTCCACACAAAAGCATTCGAAAGGTGAAATGCTCGAAAAGCATGCTTCGCGATGAGATAGAGACTTCAACTTTGGTGTACGGGTAAAAAGTTGGAAAGGAAGAAAGTGTGCAATTTCAGTTTTCTAACATTTGCTATTGTAGGGGGTGTCGCTCACTAAAATGTTCGATTTGACGAACAAATTAAAAACGCATCCTTTACAATGTAATAGAGGCTTGAAATTTAGTATATGGGATAACCATTTGACAAAAAAACCAAAGATGAATATGGTTTAACAAAAATATTCCTTAACGGGGTGTTACACAGAAAAAAGTTCGAAAGGTGAAGTGATAGAAATAACGTATTTCTTGATTGGATAGAGACTTCAAATTTGGTGTACGGGGTAGATAATTTGAAAAGAAGAAAGTGTGAAATTTCATATTTCCAGTATTTGCTATTTTAAGGGGTGCTGCACACTAATGTGTTCGATTTTCCGAATAAATAAGGCACGCTTACTTTTAAAGGTGATAGAGGCTTGATATTTTGCATATGGGCTAGTCATCTGATAAAGAACCCAAGACAAACAGAGTTTTTCAAAAGCGTTCATTTATGGGTGTGCTTCACAGAAAAAGTTCGAAAGGAGAAATAATAAAATAGGGGTGCCTCGGGATGAGATAGACTTTAATGTGGTGTATGGGCAGATAATTCGAAAAGAAGAAATGCGCAAATTCAGTTTCTTCTTTTGGGGGTCCTTCTTTAGGGAGTTCTGCACACCAAAGTATTCGATTTGTTGAATAAATGTGAAACGCGAATTATTAAAAAAATTACATTATTCAGGGGTTGCCTATTGCGAGACCGTTGATTTTCAATGGGTATTCGGCTAGTAAAAGTGTAAATGGCTTTGTTATTCAAAATATGCTATTAAAATATTTAATTTAATTCCTCTAAAAAAATGTATAAGAATTTCCGGGCAAATTCCTGCTTGTGAAGATACACAAAATTATCTTCACAAGCAGGTGTGAAGAATAAAGCATCCTGATTAAGTTTGTAAACAAATTTAGAATTTTTATTTTTTATTTCTCACAAAACGACAGAGATTATCTAGAAAATCATACTTAATTATGCAAAGTATTGAATTTTCGTCGATTCGGTGTTATTTTGATAATTTTAATAAAATTAGCGTCATTTAATCAATATGGCGAAATTTTCGTCAATTTAGAGATTTTTTAAAACTCGCCACATTTATCGCCAAGCTGTAGATATGACAGTCTCACTTGGCGACAAACTGACGAAACATCATCACAATACTATCTCCTAACAAAACACAATTAATTTCATTTATATAGCGCAATTTTATCAATTTCAAGATATTTTATGGAATTACAAATATTTTTATCAATTTGGCGCCATTTTAAAAATTCCCTAAATGTGTTACTAATTAGGGCAGTTGGACAGACAGACAAATGCTACCGAAACACCACTTCAGTACTCTCTTCTAACATAACAAAATTAATTTCATTGATTTAGGGTCATTTTTTTCAGTTTGGCGACATTTCCATCAATTTGGCAACTTTTAAAGAAAGTTGCCAAGTTAGCGATATTCCGCCAAATTTGAGATCTGGATTTGCAGATCTGAAAAATAAAGCATCCTGATCCCGTTTGTATATGCTAAATGAAAACATTAAAATTTTATTTGAAGATATACCCGTTCTACTCTTATTCTGTTTCAACAATCGGCTAAATGAGTTTATTGGCTAGACACAATATATAAGTTTATTGGTTAAATACAATATATGAGTTTATAGGCTAAACACAATATATACATTTGAAAACTCTTTGCCAAAATAAATGAAAGGGATGTATGCAGTTTGTAATTAATATAATTAAAAATAATCAAACCGTTCATTTATAAGATATATTTTTAAATCCATTAATTTATTATTAAACTCGAAAACATAATAATAAAAATTAACAAACCCATTTGATTTAATTACGTTGCTAAGCAGCATGATATAAGAAAGAATCTTCCTCATTAAATGCTGTAAATTAAATAACCATTTTGATTTCTTAATACTTTCCATTGAGTAAGAGCCTGTGAAAAATAAACCATGGTGATGGTGTTTCCATTTAAATTCATGTTTCAAATCTACGATTTTCAAAAGTGACTAATAAGGGCAATAAACTTCCACCAAATTCTATAAAATTTTAATTCACTTTCATGTTTTAAACCAGCAATTTCCAACCTTTTCCGTTTGGAGGAACCAAGGAGTTGGAGAGTAGAACCCCCCTACGAAAAATTTTCGTTTTCCAATAATATCTCGAGAACCCCTGGCTTCAAAAACTCAATACATAAACTAAATTTTAAGTAGGGCTATTTCAAGGCCAACCCCAAAATTTCATCAAATTCGGTTTAGCCGTTCTTCCGTGATGATGGAACAGACAGAGAGATTTTCAATTGTATTTATATAGATTCGTATTCTTTCCAAGCTACTTAATTTTCATCAATTAAATAACAGTTTTATTGATTTGGTGTCATTTTTATCAATTTGGCAACATTTTCGTCAATTTGGCATCATTAAAATAGGTAGCTAAGGCAACAATATTCCACCAAATTAATCACCACAATTTCGCCAACTGTTGTGGACAGAGACATGTTATTCTTACTGTAGGTAAATGACTATTGGCGATTTGTTAGGCGTTAAGATACAAAACTATTAACCAAACTATCTTACGTCTGGAATGGAACGAACTAGATCCTCGAAGATTATGTTAGTAAATTTATCGCATAATATTACATATGAAAAGTGAACATATTCCACATTTCTTTTTAATTTTATGTTATTTTTTAATAAGTTTATTTTAAAAATATGCAATATCTCGTGAACGGTTAATACTAACGTTCTAAAGTTTGTGTCAATTGTTATCTAATGAAAAATTACATAAGAAATTTATATATAAAGTAACTTTATTGAAAACTTTGATTTTTTTTAAGATTTTTTTAAAATTTCTCTCAAAAATTTAGGAATGATCTGAGCATTCGAATGCATTTAAAAACATTAGGCTACCATTGATCACTATTTGTAATTTTGGTATCAAATTTCATTCGAATCGCTTTCTTAGCTCGTGAGTTATCCCACAGACTCACACAAGCACACATACTTACACACATACACACACACACACACACAGACCTCACTTCAAAAATGTTCGATTCGTGCTTGAAACGTGACAAATGTTCGTCCTTGTCACAATACTTTCCTTATACATTATACTATGTATATAAGGAAAGGGAAAATATCAGCGCTGAATGTATTACATTTTAAAGCTGTTTAAAAATAAAATTCCATTTCAGTTGAAAAGTATTTCTTAATCAATGGTTTATTCATGATTGATCTTTTTTTATTTTCTTTAATAATTCAAACCGAATTTTATTTTCGACTCCACATAAAATAAATTCCTTTATCAACTGCAGTTTTTCTGTTGAATCATAAAAATATTAAAATGTAACACATTAGAATGTAACATATTGGAATGTAAAACATTAAAATGTAACATCAAAAGATAAACTCTAAATTTATCAATACATAAAAGATGCGTAGAACGTTTGGATCATAATATCTTGCAAAACTGAAAAAAATTCTATGCGATGTACTGAGTTAGAAAATTTATGCAGAAATTCAACAAAGTTTTGCAGTTTTCAGACATAATTTATTTCTTATATGTTAAAAAAATGTAATATACAACACTAGAATCCATTATGGAAGTTTCCAGGAAATATTTTATCTTTGTAAATGATACTTCAAAATCAAGATTGGATTTTATATCTTACATAATAAAGATGACTGTGTGTGTGTGTGTATGTGTGTATGTGTGTGTGTGTGTGTGTGTGTGTATGTGTGTGTGTGTGTGTGTGTATGTCAGGTACTTCAAGACCGGAATAGGTGCACCTCGAATATTTTTTTCTTAATTTCAAATAAGATTTTAGTTATTTTATTTTTTAGTTCGATTTGCAACGATTTGGGCCGATATTCACACAAATTAATTACTTAACAACCTATAATATTAATCAAGATTGGTATCACGTCTGCATTCAATAGATAAAATTAAGGACAAAACGTTTAAAAAAAAACGAAAGGTATTTTATTTAACACATCCTAAAAGACGTACAAAATATATATTAAAAACTGCCAGAGCACTTTTGGACGTATATACACCCTTCATCAGTGGCTACATTAATAGTAAAAATATGGAATGTTTATATATATATATAGACCAGTTTAAAGCAAATTTACATAAAATATAAAATGATAAATGAACTTACTAAAAATAATACAAGAAATATACTCGGATATTACAAAATAAGTTTAAACGCTTACGAATTTTAAATTATTACAAGAAAAGAACTGATACAAATTTTAGAAAACGTCAAGCATGATATTCCGGAGAATGACGCCACAAATAACTTTTAAGAGGTTTGAATTGCATAGAGTCGAGAATGAATCGCCGAGCATAACTTAAAATTTGAACAGGATCAAAATTACAAATGGATTCACGGTAAATATAAATAAACAGGGATTCATAAAGAAGAATACTACGTCGATTGTTACAACGAACCAAAAGTTCATTATAACAATCCGTTTAGCAGATCTTGGCATCCGTTTAGCAGAACATGCACGCGATGTCAAATCTGGCAAATTTTCTACGGCTCTTGCTTAATATGTTAATGATAAATTTCTTCCCGTTTTTGAAAACACTTTCCTTTTGGTTCGTTGTAACAATCCACGCAGTATTCTTTTTTATGAATTCCCGTGTATTTATATTTACCGTGAATCCATTTGCAATTTTGATCCTGTTCAAATTTTAAGTTATGCTTGGCGACTCATTCTCGACACTATGCAATTCAAACCTCTTAAAAGTTATTTGTGACGTCATTCTCAGGAATATCATGCTTGACGTTTTCTAAAATTTGTATTACTTCTTTTCTTGTAATAATTTAAAATTCGTAAGCGTTTAATCTTATTTTGTAATTTCCGTGTATATTTCTTGTATTATTTTTAGTAAGTTAATTTATCATTTTACATTTTATGCAAATTTGCTTTAAACTGGTCTCTCTATATATAAACATTCCATGTTTTTACTATTCATGTAGGCCGACGTGGTTGTCGAGTGGTCAAGGCAAGCGTTTCCGTAGCAATCGCTCGACCGCCACGTTGTGGGTTCGAGCCCCACGTAAGGCATGGATGTTTGTGTTGTGGGCGCAATGTGATCCGCCCCCCTCTGGTGCGCCTGGGGCAACGTCAATGGACGGCTAAATGGTTCACACTCTGGCCGCTGGGGCGCAGTAGCCCATTGGTTAGCGCGCTGGAGTTGCACTCGGTAGGCCCGGGTTCGATTCCAACCACTGCCAAAACTGCCGCCGTGTTCATGCGGAATGCGATCACGTTAAACATGTGGGTCCGAAAGTCCTTCCGAGAGGTTGGTGGTAGGGGAAGGAGGGTACGGTCCCTGTGAATGCCTCCCCCACTGGGTTCCGGTCTAAATTGGGTGGCATTTCCCGACCGTCCAAACAGTTACCTTACACCTTTCTGGTAGGTCGGACGGTCTGGGTTTCAACAACACTCTGGCCGCTGTAATAAAGGTGAATGACGAAGGTCAAGTGCCTGGCTATTTGGGAAAAAAAAAACTATTCATGTAGCCACTGATGAAGGGCGTATATACGTCCGAAAACACTCTAGCAGTTTTTAATATATATTTTGTACGTCTTTTAGGATGTGTTAAATAAAAGACCTTTCGTTTTTTTTAAAACGTTTTGTCCTTAATTTTACCTAAAATATTATCAGAGTGTCCATCTTAACAACATAGAACAGCCATCTTAACAGCATACGATCTATTAAAATTCTCACACCATCCAACGTTTATTTTTAATCTACTTAAAACATCACAAATCAGTCCATAAAAGAGTACTCATTTGTACTTTTAAATTAAAAAGCAACCAACATCATTTACATGCGGTTAATAGCTTAACTAGTTATTTACAAATACTTTGGCCACTTCATTAATTCAAAGGTTCCCAAACATCAATGCTTTTATTTTCTTTCATCTAAATATAAAAGAGAAAATGCGAATTAATATGAGACGTGCACTATGTTTAAAGATTTATTGTTCTTCATCATTACCAAACAAATAAGTAAAAACAATGTATTTTTATCATATAGCGCAATTCAGAACTACCTAAGACATCTTATAAAGCAATTGCTATTCTTGACATTTGTATTTCCAGAATTGTCTTGTTAGAGAACTTTCTGTTTTATTTTTAGTGACCTTTAGACAAAGTATTATTAAGAGAAAGGACTTTTTGCTCTTAATATAGGTTTTATTTACTTCTTCGCTATATTATATATATATATATATATATATATATATATATATATATATATATAGCTAATTTATATCTTTATCATTATGAACACTCTTTTGCATCAATACATTATACATTATACAGATATGTTGATGATCTGATTTGCTTAGTATATACTGAAAATTGTGTCTTAGATATAAATTTCTATTCTGACAATTTGGAATTAATTCCTAATGAAGCTATTATTAGTACAAATATTAATTTTTTTAATTTAAATATTATTATTGAACCTTCTAATAGAATTGTTACTAATTTATATGATAAAAAATAATTTTTTAATTTGAACATTAATATAATCTTACCATTTAATTCCTGCAACTCGATTCTATTGTTTAGAAATATTATTCTTAATCAGCTTTTTAGAATTTATAGATTATCTGATGAAAAATGTCATGCTATACATATTGATAATCTAAAAATTACCTGCAATTTATATAAATATCCCTCTTATTTTGTAAATAGTACAGTTAAAAAATTTAGATTAGATGGATTTTCATGAACTCTTTTCATGGTGTTTTATATATATAAGCCTGACATCTCCATACTCTTCTTTTAAATATAAATTATTTTTACATCCTCTTACACATTAGCCTTTCTATTCTTACCCCTCTTGATTGTATATTATCTCTTATACTTGTCTTTTCGCATTACTGTTATTTATTTCTTACGTATGGCAACGGTAGATCATATATTTTTTCTTTGTGAATGGCAACACTGGTCTCTTCATTCTGGGTTCCCGAGTTCGATAGGTTCGTGTATTTTTTGAGTTAGATTCCAGGTAACCTTTTTTCCTTTTATTTTTTCTTCTTTATGTATATTGTCCAAGTAGAAGTAGTTTACAGATATAATCTATCTACTTCTTCAGAAACATACATTTTTGTCTTTGCTTCTACAAGACACTTTGACTTGAAAAGGAGTTTTGAGGAAGTGAACAAATCCTGATTTAGGCCTAGACCTTGTCCACGTGTATAGCGTTTGGGCTTGGATTTCGTCTGTTTTTCTTTTATCGATTCCATACCATTGTTTCTTCCTACTTTTCTTTGAATAGATGATCCGAAATTTGTATTTTTTACCATTTGCTTGAAGATTTGCTGATTTATACTTTTATTTTGTTAGCTTGTTAGAAAGTTAGGTTTTTCGAATTACAGCTTCTCACTTTTCTTTCATTAGAACTTCAAAACTTTTATTATATATATATATATATATATATATATATATATATATACAAGAATTTTATTTAATTGTATGATTTAATTAAATGTGACTTATCCTTTATTAAAAGTGGTATGACGAACACATGTAAAAATAAAATAAAATATCTGATGTGGGCAACACATGACTTTCCTTATATAATGCAAAGAATTTACTATTTTTACAATAAAAAAATACCTTTTTCTTAGAGTAGTTATTTATATTCTTTCCAAGAAATTGAATTTTCGTCAATTAGTGGTCATTTTCACGGATTTAGTGTCATTTTTATCCGTTTGACGAGATTTCCGTTAATTTAGTGACATTCTGCTAAATTCGGTGCCATTATCTCGCCAAGCGTTATGGACGGAGAAATAAGTTATTCTTATAGCAGATAAATAACTATTGGAGTTCAAGTACAAAAGTATTACTCAAAGTATCTTTTCTCATGAATGGAACGAGCTAGATCCACGAGAATGATGTCACCCCATCTGTCACGTGAGATTACATATGAAAAGTGAACATGTTTCTCAACAGTTAATATATTTTTTTTATTTATGGGATTTTTTTATAAATTTATTTTAAAAATGTACAATATCTCGAGAACGGTCCATGATATCATTCTAAAGTTTATGTCAATCGTTTTCTAAGGAAAAATTTGCATTAGAAATGTCTATTTACGTAACTTTATTAAAGGTTTTGATTTTTTGATGATTTTTTTTAAATTTCACTCTACAATTTAGAGGACTTCTGAACATTCGATAACGTTTAAGAACAATAGACCTCCAGTATTCACGGATTGTAATTTTTGTACCAAATTTCGTTCGAATCGGCCCATTTATTCGTCAGTTATCGTCTCCACAGCCTTACTGACTGACCCACACACACACACACACACACACACACACACACACACACACACACACACACACACACACACACATACACACACACAGACAGACAGCACCTCAAAAATCTTTGATTCGTGATCAGGGATGCTTGAAACGTGCTCTTCCATCGAAAACTCGAATTCGCATTTTCGACCCCGTCACAATACTTTCCTTCTACATTATGTATATAAGGAAAGTAATAGACCTAAATTTAGGCTTGAGAATAAAACCCTTTTAAATAAAACATGTATTAATAGATATTAAATACCCATCGTTCCCTGTCCCATATATAAGGTAAGCATTTGAAATCTGGATCTCATGTTTAGAAAGTCTGAAAATGATATAAGTTCAATAATTATAGTTTAAATTTTAATAAATTATATATGTAATACTAAACACCTTGCTCCCTGCATTAACATACTACATGGAGTAAGTGCATGAATATTGTAACAGATGAAAAGATTTAAACTGAGAATTCAACAAATGGAGCTAGGCCTTTCCTAACATCCAAAATGAGAGTATCACACATGATATATATATATATATATATATACATATATATATATATATATATATATATATATATATATATATATATATATATATATATATATATATATATATATATATGATATATATATATATATATATATATACATATATATATATGTATGTGTATATGCATATATATAGGTATATGTATATATATATATATACGTATATATATATATATATATATATATGTGTGTGTACATATATATATATATGTATATATATATATATATATATATATATATATATATATAAATATGAATTAGTAAATCCAAAGTTAGAATGTATGTAGTAACTCATAATACACTATTCCAAAATTTTCTACAAAATGCAAAGAAATAAAAGAAATTAAGACATAAAGAGGAAATAATAAAGCGTAATGCAGGTCATAAAGACAAAGACAATCAACAAATTTCAAAAATGAGGAATGCAAATAAGAAAACAAAAAAATCAAGCAAAAAAGCTTGCACATGGAAGAGATTTAGGCTTACGATAAGTTCATTTCGAAAAAATTCTCTTCGGGTCCATATATCCTTTCAAAATGAACACAAAAATGCTTGTTTCTGAAACACAAGATAGATTTTATCTATAAAATTGTGTTATATGGACGACAAGCATATAGATTGGAACAATAAAGGAAACATAAATACCTTGAAAAGCATTTCATGAGAGCAACCATGACAAGCAAAATATGGTTAGACCAATGTTGCCATATGCAGAAATGAAAAGATGTGATTTGCTGTTGCCAAAGAGAGTAATAAAAACTGTACTGCGTAAAAGCAATAAAAAGAGATATTCAACAGTTAAAGCTTCAAGATAAAAAGATGAAAATATAATTTCAAGAGAATGAATAAGTACGGCTAAAATAAGATAATAAGGGGAGAATATGAGAATTTTAGGCTAATCGAAACTTATTAACTTTACCATTTACTAAATATGCAGGATATTTATACATTTTACTGGTAATTTTGAGGTTATTAATGTGCAAAGCATGAAATTTTTTATCTGATAATCTATAAATTCTAAAAAGTTGATTAAGTATAATATTTCTAAACAATTGAATCGAGTTGCAGGAATTAAAAGGTAATAATTTATTAATATTAAATTTAAAAAAATCTTTTTTATCATATAAATTAGTAACTATCCCATGAGCAGGTTCTATAATTAGATTTAAATCCAAATAATAAATATTATTACTAATAGAAGTTTCATTAGGTATTAATTTCAAATTATCCGGATAGAAATCTATATCTATGACATAGTTATCAGTAAATACAAGACAAATCAGATCATCTACATATCTGTAAATTTTATAATCTGTTGAAGTAAAAAATTTTTCATATTGATATATGTATAAATTAGCTAACATACTGCTACCACAGCCACCTTGAGGAACACCTGAGGAACACCTTTCAAGGATAATCATGAAGAAATGCAAAGAAATATGGCTATAATACTTGATCTAATTAAGTTAAGAGCGGAAAAATTTAAAGTTAATTTAGAACCCATAACACAGAAGAAGAAATCTAAGGATTATTTCATCACTACTTTCAAGAATAAGCTTTTTGAAGGGATCCCATTCAACTCTATTCTCTACAATATTGATTCATTTTTGCCCATCCCAAACCATCAGGTGAAATTAACATATCGGTATGTACGAACAAATGGCAGAAAACTTTTTAACTACGGTCAAATTTGTAAAAATTCAAAGGCATATGGAACGGCAGAATGTAAATGTCATGATAGTATTTATAAAGATCCATTTCATAAACATATAATTACGGGCAATCTAGCAGTGATCAAGGATCATAAACTAAAACAAATTTTTCGACTCGGTACGAAATTTCGTACACAAGTTTTTAAAGATGTTTTAAAAGATTTTAACAACGATCTAGAAGTTTTCATTTACAGATTGGCAGTAAAGTATAGTTTACCTATCCATGTTTTTGGGGAATGGAAATGTCAATTTTACAACGCATTCCGTCTACACTACCTACAGCAACATCACAATACCAAGGGTCCTTCCATTCCAGCTTCCATTCATTGTGTTAAAGAAAGTTTCGTTTTGACCTATACAGATAAAATTGTTTCACATTATGCCTTTACTTGTAGAAAATATTATGTGGACACTTTACAAATGTGTTACCAAGATCGCACCATGTATACTCAATTGTCCAATAACGGTAGTGTTTTGTCTAACAGGATAAGGGCATTATACAAACGTATAGGAATAGAATTGAAATCTGTCAAGTTTCCATATTTAATTCTTATCCCTAAATTGCACAAAGTACCGGTCAAATTCCGCACAGTCACTGTTGGATGTGGAACTTACCTAACGCAAGCAAATCTGAAGCTTTTGAATATCCTTAAACATGTTATGTTTAATCTTAATAAACAAAACACTGTTATGATTAAAAACGGACAAGAGGTCATAAATCGCCTCAAATTTTGTCACAAGGACACCAGATTTAAAAGCTATGACTTTCGAGATTTGTTTAACAATATTGACTTAACACAGCTGTACCTAATACTGAAGAATTTACATGAAGAATATGACCTAAAGGTGTTTATCACATTTCGTAGATACTTGGATCTCGTGGAATTAGTGCTAAAAGAGAATATTTTACATGACGGAAATGGCTATTACCAACAAATTAAAGGAATACCCATGGGGGGAGCATGTTCGTCCATTCTGGCTGATATTTATCTATCTACTTATGAAAAAGGCACCCATATTCTTTATGAAATGCCATATTTCCGTTATGTGGACGACGTGCTTTTGGGGTGTTTTGAGGACACAACTAACTTCGATTTCACCTTTTATCCAGGAGAATTGGAACTGATCGAAAACCAAGTTGACGAGAATGGTGCAGTTAATTTTTTGGACATATCAATAAATAGACATCAACGATATGGTACTTATACAACTTTATACGACAAACGCGATTTTTACAAAATCAAGATTGGCCATCTTATAGATTGGAGGACAAACCTTACTAAGAATGTCTTCAGAAACATCCTTGTCGGCCATTTCAAGAGAAATCTGGCTTATAACACTTTCAAAAGGGATTGCAATAAATGTAATCAAAAAATCGTAACCGAAGCTTTAAAAAAACACTATCCTATTTATTTCTTGCGGGCATGCTATAATTCCTTTTTCGGTAATAAAGAAAACTTTAGCCGTTTCCATCGGGAATTGGTTGGAATTTTATGATTTATGCGATACTGGTGTGTTGGCACGCATGCGTAAGTGTTGATATATAGGCTCTGGTACTTGGATCGTTTTTCATTTTGCGTCCATTCCTTCTGCGTCGATGTTGTTCTTGCTCTTCGTGTATACGGGTGCCTTTGTCTATGCACATGTACGGGACTGTCCATTGTATTGTATTGGTTTCGTGAGCGTTGCCCGGGCTGTAAAAGCTGCTTTAAACGGGAAGGGGAGTCGCCACCCTCCCCTGCCATTATATGCAACGCATTTGGATCTCCCGTTTCAAAGTTTTGACATTTCTTCCTTTTCACTCGGATATTTTCTACTCTGGAGATGTGAGCAGCTTTGCGCCTGTCCCTGAGTGGTATTTTGATTTCTGTCGTCGCTTTGAGTAAGTGATAATTTCGAATTTGAAACTCACTTGTTGTTCTTAATGTTATATATATATATATATATATATATATATATATATATATATATATATATATATATATATATATATATATATATATATATATATATATATATATATATAAATATGAATTAGTAAATCCAAAGTTAGAATGTATGTAGTAACTCATAATACACTATTCCAAAATTTTCTACAAAATGCAAAGAAATAAAAGAAATTAAGACATAAAGAGGAAATAATAAAGCGTAATGCAGGTCATAAAGACAAAGACAATCAACAAATTTCAAAAATGAGGAATGCAAATAAGAAAACAAAAAAATGAAGCAAAAAAGCTTGCACATGGAAGAGATTTAGGCTTACGATAAGTTCATTTCGAAAAAATTCTCTTCGGGTCCATATATCCTTTCAAAATGAACACAAAAATGCTTGTTTCTGAAACACAAGATAGATTTTATCTATAAAATTGTGTTATATGGACGACAAGCATATAGATTGGAACAATAAAGGAAACATAAATACCTTGAAAAGCATTTCATGAGAGCAACCATGACAAGCAAAATATGGTTAGACCAATGTTGCCATATGCAGAAATGAAAAGATGTGATTTGCTGTTGCCAAAGAGAGTAATAAAAACTGTACTGCGTAAAAGCAATAAAAAGAGATATTCAACAGTTAAAGCTTCAAGATAAAAAGATGAAAATATAATTTCAAGAGAATGAATAAGTACGGCTAAAATAAGATAATAAGGGGAGAATATGAGAATTTTAGGCTAATCGAAACTTATTAACTTTACCATTTACTAAATATGCAGGATATTTATACATTTTACTGGTAATTTTGAGGTTATTAATGTGCAAAGCATGAAATTTTTTATCTGATAATCTATAAATTCTAAAAAGTTGATTAAGTATAATATTTCTAAACAATTGAATCGAGTTGCAGGAATTAAAAGGTAATAATTTATTAATATTAAATTTAAAAAAATCTTTTTTATCATATAAATTAGTAACTATCCCATGAGCAGGTTCTATAATTAGATTTAAATCCAAATAATAAATATTATTACTAATAGAAGTTTCATTAGGTATTAATTTCAAATTATCCGGATAGAAATCTATATCTATGACATAGTTATCAGTAAATACAAGACAAATCAGATCATCTACATATCTGTAAATTTTATAATCTGTTGAAGTAAAAAATTTTTCATATTGATATATGTATAAATTAGCTAACATACTGCTACCACAGCCACCTTGAGGAACACCTGAGACTTGTAAGTATAATTTGTTACCTTGAAAGATATAATTATTGAAAAGAACAAAATGGAGAACTTAGGAAAATTGGTAAATTTAGTAAGATGAGAATGATAAGTAATATAAGCATTATGTAAAGCTAAAATGACATCATATAGATCAGTGATCTTAATATTATTAAATAGATCTTTAAAATCAAAAGTTTGAAATCCTATTATTTTACCAAGTGTTTTTAATTTATTTTTTAATTCTTTACTGTTATTTAGAATAAAGTAGTTATCACTAGAATCTCGTAAATTACTATTTAGTGCATTTAAATAATTTAGTAATAATTTACTAGCAGTAGCAGAGTATGAATTATGACCACTGGTTACAGTTCTAAATTTAATAGTATATATATATACATATATATATATATAAAGCCATGATCAGGATTGTTCTGTTCGAAAATATACTATTTAACGGGACCAACTATTATCAGCAAGTCAAAGGCATTCCAATGGGGGGAGGATGTTCTTCACTCCTTGCTGACATCTACCTGAATAAATACGAGGAGGGCACTCACATATTAAATGAAATACCATACTTTCGTTTCGTGGATGACATCCTTGTGGGCCAATACGAACAATTACCTGAATTTGACTTCAGTTTCTACCCTGATAACTTGGATCTCATAGAAACACACATGGAAAATAAAAATCAAGTTGATTTCCTGGATATTAGTATCCTTTACGATAAAAACAATTGTTTATATACCATTTTATACGACAAGAGAAATACTTTCAAGACCAGCATCAATCACGTTATCGATTGGAACTCAAATTTGAGTAAAAATATATTACGAAATATTATAGTCAATCATCTGATACGCAATCAAAGAATCCATACCTTCAAAAAAGATCGAACTGAAAATGACAGAAGAATAATGCAAGAGGCGATCAGGAAACATTATTCCCCAAATTTCCTTAGACATTATTATAATACTGCATACAACGATGTAAAAAACGCTTATTTTAAGGATATAACTTGTACACACCTATGATGGTAACTGTGCGACTCACCTACACGGAACTTGCTGATAGCGCACCCTAGTGGTAGTATAATGCTATATATGGATTGCACTCTCCTTTGTTAACGACTCTTGGCCTTTTTCATTATGTGCTTTACTTCGGTTTTGTACTTCGGACTTTTCTTCGATTCTTGAGTATTGTACTCTCTCCCACGGTCAGTGTCTTGTGCTCGACACAATTTCGGAGGTACTTTGCCGAAACTTAAAGTTTCGGCAAAGTATTTGGTTCCGGGAGTGTTACCTAGGTGTAATAGCATACTATAACCGGGAACGAGGGGTCACAGTCACAATCCCCCTCGGCCATTTATGCTTTCCCGTTGGCTTGATTCCCATTTTTTCCTTCATATTTTTATTTGCTATATATATATATATATATATATATATATATATATATATATATATATATATATATATATATATATATATATATATATATATGTATATGTATATATATATAGGTATATGTATATATATGTATACGTATATATATATATATATATATATATGTGTTAGATTTCCATATTTAATCCTCATTCCAAAGATGCATAAAGAGCCTGTAAAATTCCGTACAGTTACCGTAGGCTGTGGATCATATCTTACAATAGCTAATAAACGACTATTGAACATCCTCAAGTTTGTGATGGAAAATATCAAAACACAGAATCATGTCATGATCAAAAATGGAATAGAAGTTATCGATCGATTAAAACATTGTAATAAAGATATATGTTTTAAAAGCTATGATTTCCGCGACCTATTTAACAACATTGATTTATCTAATGTATACTCAATCTTGAAAAAATTATATGAAGAATTTAATTTGAAGGATTTTATTACTTATCGAAGATACCTTGACCTTATTGAACTAGTATTAAAAGAAAATATTCTATATAACGGAAAAAATTATTACCGACAAATAAAGGGAATTTCAATGGGAGGAGCCTGCTCATCAATCTTGGCTGATATTTACCTCTCAACATATGAAAAAGGAACCCATATTTTGTCTGAGATAC